>VSMD01096783.1:0-20274 GCA_008750895.1 Mirza zaza
GTTTAATTGCTACATTGTTGGTGTACACAGATTTGTAACTATTACTGCTTCTATGTAAATTTTGCCTTTAGCATTTCACAACATACCTTATTATTCCAGTTAGTGCTTTAAACCTAAAATTCCATTTTGTGATGTTAATATTGCCGTGCCCACTTTTTTAATATATGCTTTTGTCTGTTATCGCTTTGATTACTCATATTTTTAACCCTTTTATAAAATTTTGCTTTCAGTGTGTTTTTTGTAAATGGCAGAGATGTGAATTTTGATTTTTAACCCAATGTGATTCTCTATCTTTAAATAGAATCATTCAGCATTTTATATTTTGTGTTATAACTGATATTCTTGATTCTGATTCTTCTGTGTTCATGCTTATTTTTCATTTTTGTTTCTTCTTCCTTTTTCTTATTGTCTTGTTTAGTAAAGTCACTATTTGTTTCATTTTCCTCCAGTTAGAACTTCAGCCAAACATTTCTATTCAATTAATGGCTGTTGGCCTTTCCCCCAAACTCTTAATCAGAAACATATTATTTGAAGTCAAGATACTAAGACTGAGTATTTCTCCCACCAGGATGCACTATTTCCTCTTTTACTCTATCCTAGTAAGGTGAAACCATTTTCAAGATGTTCTTCTTGTTTGTTCTTCAAATTGCATTCTGGTAAAATTTAGGGTTAATTCGGTAAGTAAAAAAAAAAAAATTAGCAAACACAAAGTTGAAAAAGGAAATCGGGATTTGGTGGGAACTGCATTAAGTCGATTTTGAGGAAGTGGTGGCATTTTTACAATGTTGGTGTTCCTGATCTGAAAGCATCATTTGTCTCTATCTATTCAGCTCTAATATAATGTCCTTTCTTCAGTAAAGCTTTGTCAGTTTTTCTTATACGGAAGTTATGCATTTATCAAATTTATTCCCAAAATTTCAATTGCTGCTATGTATGAGATCTCTATTTCCTTTATAATTTCTAGCCGGTTATCACTGTTAAAAAGAAAAGCAATTGAATTTTGTATATTCATTTTGTACTTATTTAGAAAACAGCCAGCATACCAAATTTTAAAAATGGTTATAATATTCAGTTGATTCTCTTGGATTTTCTGCATAGACAATCATATAATGTTATTAATGATGATTTCCAACATTTATACCTTTAACTTTCTTTTTCTTGTCCTATTGCACTAGCTAGACCTCTAGCATAGTATAGAATAATAGTACTTAGAGAAGGCATTCTTGTCTTATCCCTAACTTTAGTTTGAATACATATATATTCTATATCATTTTAACAAAATTTTATTTTATAACTATTTTCTAAGAGTTTTCTTTTTTAAAAATCTAGACTAAATTTGAAATTTTGTAGAATATCTTGAGATGATCACATGAGATTTTCTTTCTTAATCTTTTAATGTAATGATTTATATTAATAGAGTTCCTAAGAGTAAATAATCTTTGTGTCATTACCCTATTTTATATCTTGCTGTAATTGATTTGCTAATATTTTATTTTGGATTTTTGCATTTTTGTTGATGAGTGAAAATGATCTATAGTTTTCCAGTCTTGAGCTGCACTTATCTGATTTTGATATTAGAGATGTGTTAGTCATTTAAAATGTGTCTGAAAGAAACTATGAAAGTGTTTTTGCAAAAAAATAAAAACTGAAATATACCTTCATTCTATTGAAAAGCCTGTCATGCTAGTAAGTTCTCCTTGAAAAGAAAGGATTTCATGTCCAATAGTCTGGGAAATGTATTCCTCTGTTAGAGATTCACAATACATTACGTACAAAGGCTCTGAAAATTCCTGCAGGGAAGAAGCCTATTTCTTCAACTCAGTTTTGTTTAACCTAGCTTTTCCCAAACTAATTTGAGCACAGAACACCTTTTTTTCTTTTTGAGGCTTACCTATTAAAACAGCCTATAAGATATCTTTAAAGAGATACCAGTTTTAGAAATGCTGCTTTAAACTCAAAGAGGTTTCTTGCAAATTATTTATACTACCAAAGATTAGGAAACAACCTTAACAAAAGGGGAATGTTTAGATAAATTATAATGGAATGAAACACTATGCAGTCATAAGCTGATGTATACAAAGATTTTATAAAGGCATAAAAATACATTTGTTTTAATGTTAACTGAAACATCAATATAAAAATATACTGTATGATCACATCTACATTAAAACCAAACCAAGGAATGAAAACAGAAAAAAATAATTAGGAATAAATTTACTAAGTATCAAATAGTTATCTTACATGGTGTTTTTTTTTTTAAATTTCTTCTTTCTGCATTTTTATAAGCACATATTGCTGTCATATTTGGGGGGAAATGGTAATACCAAAATAATAGAAACCTCCCATTTCCACCCAAAAGGAGCATGGAGGGAGGAGTTGTGGATGAAAGGAGGAATGCCAGGCAGAGGTGGGGGCACTGGGTCTCCATGACATTCCTTCTCACCTCATGCTTGCCGAAGGGCTTCCTGGGGCTGTCGCCCCTGGCATGAGTGCCTGTCCCACTGCCCAGCCCAGGCCCTCACCTGGCACAGCAGAGGCTGCTGCAGCCCTCTACCCCCTTTGCGTCCCATCCTCAAACTTTCTAGGCAAGACTCTCTTTCCCTTTGACTATAGGCTTCTCCAAGGACGGGGACAGTATCTGATGGACCTCTGGGTCCCTCTGTCAATCAGCACAGGACTTTATGCCTGACGCGTGGCAACAAATGTTCGCTCACACTCTGAAAGAACATAAGTCATGTCATTCTCTTTAGATCCCCCTGAATGGACCCGGCTCAGCACAGAGCTGTCGAGGAAGTGGCAGGATTCCACAGCTCCAGGAAAATCAGGATACCTGGGGGAAGGTGAAGGGGATAGTAGGCGCCACAGGTCACTGTCGCCATGTGACATTCTCTCCTTTCCAAGCCCAGTTTCTCTAGTCTTGAACCTTAGTCTCCCTCACCGTCAAAGTAGGGATTTTCTATTCCATATAACGGAATTTTAATTGATTGTATATGACTATTGCCAAATCTCAGAGTAGCATGACATTTTGTATATTGGAGTACATCTTTTCTCATCACAGGGACAAAGAATTGGTATGTCCAGTGACAGCTCCAACTCTTGACATATTTATTAATGATATTCTGATTCTAACTAATTACACAAAGGTTTACATACTTTTTGACCTCTTCAACACAGGGAACATTTTGTTAGGCAATTTATGAAGGCTAAAGGTATAGAGTCTCCTGTTAAGGGCTGAATCCACACCAAAATAGGTCAAGAATGAATTTTTCTAATGAATAATTTCCTTCCTACCTTCAAAATTCACATGTGCAATCCAGAATCTTTTCGGCCAACTTATCACTCCACCTTATTTGTAGGTTCTGTGCCAGATAAGACAAAGCCTAGTTTTCCTAGGATTCTAATGTATTTTTGACTAGCAATAACTTCTTAATACTGATCATAATATTTTTAATGGACACAGCTCTTCCTGTGTGCCAGGCACCAGTCACGAGCTGTATGTGTGTCAGCTCACTGCATCCTTGTAACTCTTCCTGCCCCACCCTAGGTGATGAATTGGCTGTGCTATTACAGATGAGCAAACCAAGGCTCAGGGAGGTTAAGTCGCTGCATGAGATGACTTAGCCAGGTAAGTCTGTGGCAGATCAGGGATTCAGGCACACGTCTAACTTTCTCCAAAGCCAAAGCATTTGTGTGTAAACTGCTATAAGGAAAAATTGGAATTGGCATATGAAATAGACAATACTCATTCAGAATGGCAGTAATGGAAGGAAACTCTAATCAGCCAATCCCTAAGCAGCCCTTGGCAATAAGCAGGCACTGTTCTAGGCACTTGCCAGATATGAACTCGTTACATTCTAAGATTAACTGTATGAGGCAGAAACTGTTATTATCTCCAGTTTCTACGTGAAGCGATTACAGTTCTAAGACAACTTGCCCAAGGCCATTCCCCTGTTGGCAGCGGGACAGGGCTTGGAACCCAAGGAGTCTGGGACCAGATCCGGGGAAGAAGCCGATACTCTTCCCACATGAGAATGACAGAAGCCTTGGGATTATCTCTTGGCTGTTGGTCATCGCCGCGGAAACCAACTAATCCAACCAATGCTTGCTCCACCGTCCTCAGCTCGGAGAGGCTTTTGGATTATCTCTGGAAATCAGCAGGCATCGTTTGTTCTGGATCCGTCAAGCCTCCCAGACTCCTTTCAGCTGAATGCGCCTCTTCGAGCACCTTTGAAGAAAAAAAGCAGCGGAGAGAGTTTGCTCTGGACTCAGGATTTGTGAAAGCTGCGTGTCACCTTGGCATAAACTGGGCTCTGGACTGACTTTTCGGTTCAATCAGACATCTGTATCCGGGTGTGCGTGAGTGTGTAAAAGGACCTACCTTCAGATTTTCCTGAGTCCCGCAAATACGAAGGTGGTGGAAAGGAGAAGGTTCTGTATTTCACACCTTCACAGTGTGGGCCGCCAGCTGCCCTAGGACCACCTCGGCGACACTGGCGAAGTGCGGTTTTCCTGAGAGAGTTTTGTCGTCAGAAGGGTGCCTCAGGTTCACATTTTCCAAGGGCTTCCATCCTCTTCATAGTCATTATTTGTCTTTAAATTACCTCAGTCAATAAAATTACCATTGTTGGTTCGCACCTTTCAGAAAATTTGTGTGCATTAAACACTTTGGCAATATTTATTTATTCTGCCATCTGTCTCGCTATCTACACATTCTCAACAGTCTGGCCTAGAAAGCGCCCAAAATCACCTGAGCATCGTAAAATTAGTTCATGGCTGTCAGAGTAACGCGTGGAGAACACAGCTGCTGTCCTGCTGCCTGATTTAATGAGGTTCCGAAAGTATGTGCACAAGGATGCTTTCCCTTGGTTGCCACGGCAACAGGATGGGGCGCTCAGAGCAGGTGTCAGCAGCGTTGAAATCAGGATGAATCAGCTGATGGCTTGTCATCTGGGGGAGGCGTTGACCAAGCCCTCCTGATTCTTCCCTGCAACGAGCTCGGGAACAGAGACCCAAACTCCATCCAGACTTTATTCTGAACATATTGTGTTGCCATATAAACTTTGTGAGTCTAGAAGGACTTAGATACTGAGGATTTTAAAATTAGAAATGCAGAGTACTTCTGTTCTTCCAGATCCTAATTAATTGGTGATCTGTTGTTTTACTTAAAAGGAAACAATACTCCATCCACCCCCACACGTATTCCCCTCCAACTTGGGTTTATTTGATTTTATTCAAAGTCAAACTTGCCTCGGGAAGAAACTTTTTGTTTTGATGAACAGAATAGGATATCCACTATTTCTGGCTAAACTCAACATTTGTTGGGTCAAAGCCTTTTTACACAAAATTGGTTTTTATCCTAAATTATGTATCAAGAGTGAAGCAGTGAATTTATAAACTTTAGTGTTAGCTCTGTGAGTGGCTTCTCGGATTCCTCAATCACTAGGAAAAAATACAAAACTTTAAAGTAAAAACTGTCAATGGTTCCTTTTATATTTATGGAATCATTTTCGGGTGAAAAGATAAGAAAGGAGCTGGGGCTAACTAAATTGAAATATTACTGGAGAATTAAGAAAATATTTGAACTTAATTCCTCTGAAAGTTCCAATTCGGTGCCAGAAACGTAAAGAGAATGACCTTTGGTAAATGTAGACCCCTCAGACTTTTGCAAAGAGAAGGAATCTTTAGCTTTCTGGCTTCATTTTCTTACAATTTTCCCCATCTTTGCACAGGGTCAAATAGAATTCATTAGCCAATTAGCTCAGAGAAAATAAGGCAGCGTATATGCTATTTCATGTAGAAAAAGAGCAAAGTGTTCAATTTTTCTGCTTTTCGGCTGAACTGACAGATATTCTTTTTTTTGTCTAAGAATGTGATGATTTAGGCCAAAATTCTGCTCCCTAAATAATTTAGATAATTGCCTCAACTCCACACTTTGCTTGAGCATAAGAGATTTGACTTCAAATCGTCAAAACACGATCAAATTAGAATCATGTTTTGATGAACTTTATTTTAAGCTCTTTTTGAAAGACAAGGATAGATATTTACTGCTTAATTAAACATCTTGATGTATTTTGAAAACATAGATGAGCCACACAAACTCTGAACGTTATTAGAGTAATGTTAAGAGGTGAGTAGTGGAGCTTAGACTCTGTTCCATAAGAATCACCCAGTCAGATGTTTTTGTCAAGCAGATGTTACAGTGTGCACAAGTGATGCTTGTTACACGGCTCTGTAGCTGTCCGTCTGTGTCACGTCACCTGGAGCCATCGTCCTGTGCTGTAAGCAGAAGAGGGGAGTCTGAGGGCTAGAGTTAGGCCAGGCATTTTGGGGGGATCTTATTAACACAGGAGCATCTAACAAGTGCACATAGAACAAAAGTCATCATGTAAAAAGAAATTTAAGTAAAAGATTTAAAGAGATAGTTCTGCTGTTACTCTTGCCTCCTGTAACAGAATGTGAGCTTCACTTTGATATCTCAAGGTGCTTGTTCACTCACTCTGTGGACGTTTTCTCAAGCCCTGGGGTAATGCTCCTCACTTAGAACAGGTTCTCGTGCCCACGGGATCTGAGCACATGAGTTATTTGCCTGGTAAGGTCCGTAATTTGGCTTGAGCCGTGTGCATTCCTTGTTCCAAGTGACCGAAGTGCAGGTTTGCTGCCTGGGGTGGACATGTGCACCTGTAGCTGCAGAGCAAGGCCACAGGGAGTCATGTGGTCCTGGCAGGGTGACGCTGGGGTCAGAGTGCCCACTGCAGGGGTCTGAATAAAGCGATATTTAGCAAGGACAGTCAACGGTAGGGGCAGGACAGGGTGTGGGGTGAAGGAGTGGAAGCACACAGGGTGCAAGGCATCTGACCGGGGCCCTGGAAATACACAGACTTTTCTTCCTGTAAACCACCTGAGAGCCCAGCTGGGCAGCAGACCCTTCACTCACATGCCATTCATGCAAAAATCCAGGCTGTAAACAGATCGGAGTGGTGGAAGCTGAGATGGATGGTCTTGCCCCCCAGGCTCCTCCTTCCCTACCATCGGGTCCCCCGAGCACCCTCGGAGAAGCTGTGAGCAGGGCGCTCTGCGGGAGGGAAGCCAGCCCAGGACAGCGCTTAGTAGCACAGGCTCTGCTGACAGAAGCTCGGCTCCTCCTGCAGGACGCTGGGCAAGTGGCCTGGTATATAAACCAGCGGGCATGACGGCCCCGCCTCCTACGTGCCCCGAGCATGCGGGGAGATGAGGGTGGGGTGCCCGGCTGAGCGAGGAGGCCGGTGAGCGCCGCACACGCGCTGTTGAGAGGAGTCCTGCTCTTGCCTCTTCCCGGTCAGGAGCCCGCCCCGGGCACCAGTCATCAGCTGGAGACCAGACCGCGATGGGGTCGCCCTGAGCCCTGTGTGTCCTCACTCAGAGCTGGCGAGCTTTCCTGCAGTGCCCACTGCTGTAGCACGTATCCGAAGCTTTGAGGACCGTATGGTCTTTGTCCCCACGACTCAACTCTGCCCCTGAGGGGAGAAAGTAGCACGGACCATATGGAATGAACGGGCGTGGCTGGGCCACCCCAGCGACGCAGAAGCAGGCGGCAGACCACCGTGCGTGGACCCCCGTGCTAAACCGTGAATGAAACACGGCCTCTCGGGTGACTGAATTCTGGGGTGCCAGACTGTCCACAACTGGGGCTAATTTGGCCACGTGCCACAACTCAGTCTTCCTGTGGCCATGGGCAATTCTTGCCCTGGTGTGTTCTCCCAGGATGGCCAGACTCCCATAGTGACAGTGAGCTCCTCCACTGTCACCCTGGGGGGACCTGCCTTCCCCGTGCGGAGGCTGCACAGCCACCTATGGTGTCTGGCCGGGTCTGGCCTCTGCTCCCCATGCTGCCTCCTCCTTTGGGTTCCCCTAAGGCAGAGCCTGGGGACCTGGTTATTGGGAGGGTGTCCCAGGAAGCGTGAGACATGAGAAGTGAGACAGGGAAGTGAGAAATGGTGACAAAGGGTGCCTCCTGCCCGGGACCTCTGAGGAGCTGTGGAGACCCTGCCTCAGGACTGGCCACAGCAAACAGAACAACGGGGCGTTTGCCCACTGATCCCCAGCTCTCCTGGGCTGAGCACTGCTGCTGGGAGCGCTGTCTCCCTGGCCCTTGTGAGCAAACTGGAGACACAGAGACTGGGCCCCAGAGGGGCAAAGCAGTCCACGTACCAGACCCCCATGAACCCCATGGAGCAGCTGTCAGCAACTTCATGGGCCGAGGGGTTCCTGGGTGGGCACGGACAGCCTCTGCCCCACCACTCCCCTCTTGCTTTGTTGTTGATCTACGTGGCTGTGCCACCTCCCTCCACCCTGACCAGGTGGCCGTCACTGAGCTCTTGAACACCCCCATCCACTGGAGACTTGGCACCCGGCTCCCGTCCTCTCCTTGTCCCCAGTGACCCCCAAGTCCCCAAGGGTGACTGTCTCTTCTCCTCTTGGCCCCCGACTGCCACCCCCCTTCCTCCCCCGCCACCTGTCAGCCACCCACCGCCGTGGGCAAACTCTGGGCTTTGTCAGTGCGGCGAAGAACTCGCTCCCCAAATCGCCACCAGACACCCTCTGCTGACTGCGGTCCCTTCTCCTTCTGACGCACCGCTCAGCCATTCCATTCTGCAGATAACGTTCCCGCAGCCACGCGCGCCCAGCACTCCATGGGGCGCAGGTACGGGCTGTAGGGTGAGCAGGGACCAGGACAGACAGGGCCACTGCTCCCCTCCCGGGAGCTCGCCTTTGGGTTCCTCCCCCCGTGCATGTTCGTGCACGTCCTTCCTCCCAAGATTCCAGTCCGAGGACTCCCCCCCCCATAGGCGCAATTCCCTCCGCTTCCTCCTTGTCTTCACTGTCTCCTCCCCCAGCATAGACTGTGGATTCAAAGCCAGCTACCCTGTCATGGCCACCCTAAGCTGCCTCGCTGCATCATCTGTCCCTGGAAGCCACCGGCAAAGCCCCAGCGTTGGATGGGCCCAGCCCCGTGCTGTGCCCCGCCTGGCCCTGGGCTGCTCCCCGGAGACGCCACACACCGGGCGGGCCAGGGCCTGTGCGTCGCTGGTGCCTGACCTCGGCTGGGCCTCCACACTGGCCCGGAGCCCGGAGCCTTTCCTCAGGCAGCTCCCTCTCCCATGCCATCACACAACGGTGGCTCCCTTCTCAGATGTCTGCCCAGCCTCCGCCTCCGGCCCCTCCTCTCAGCAGGAGACCTTGCTCCCCAGCCACAGAGAAAACGCAAGCCGCAGGCTACGAACCCCCCCTCCTCAATTTCCCCTGACTTAGTAACATGCCAACGACAGGTAAAGCTGGAGCTGTGCCTACCTGGAAGTGCTGCGTGTCCTTTGTTTACCCTGTGTCACCTGCATCATCACCCGAGGAGGCAGGTGCTGGCAGAGCCCCATTTACGGATGAAGAAGTGAGGTACAGGAAGGTTAGACACGTGCCTGGGCCGCGCGTGACTGTGTCAGAGCCAGGTGCCATCGCTGTGCACCCACCAGGCAGAGGGGAGGTCCGCTGTGTACCCCGGGTGCCGCTCCTGAGCTCTGTGTCCTGCCACCTTCTGGGACTCCTCCTGGCCATCTCCGCTGCTGCAGGTCCTCAGCCCCGCCGTTCCCGTTGGCCTCTTCCCTCCGACAGATAAATATCCTCGAGGCCGCTGGCCGTCTCTGAAAAATCCAGAATCTCTCTTCTGTCGTCTGTCTCTCCCTCCTTCCTTCTCCCCCACCCTCTTCTCTCTCTCTGTCTCTCTGTCCCTCTCTCTCTCTCGCTCGCTGTCTTTCTCTCTCGTTCACAACCAAGCTCCATGCGAACGTCACCAGCACCCGTGGGTTCCATGTCCCCGCCTCCCGCTCACTGTGCAGCCCACGCCAATCTGGCTTCTGCCCCTGTCACCCTACAGAAACCTCCCTTTGGCTCCCAGTGACGTCCAGTGGGCTCTTCCAGGCTTTATCTTGGCACATAACTGGCTTTAAGTAAATGTTTATGTAAAATAAACCAATAAAGGGGTAAACAAGTAAATGAATATATAAAAGCTTACAAGAAAAACTTCATTTATTTCCCACCACTCTGTTCCCCATCCCTCTGGCCAGGTTACCTCTGGAGACCACCCTCCCAGACAACAGATCACGGCTTCTCCATGGAAGGCCCTGGGACCACCTGCATGGGAACTTCACGCCCCACCCCGACCCCACCTGGACCTACTAAGAGTCCCTGGGCTGGGGTCTGGGGTCTGCACTGTGAACAGATACCTGAGATGAAACCCAGGCACATGCTAGTCGGAGGGAGGGCCGCTGCCCCATATCTGTTCTTCTGTTAGTCTTTCGGATTCAGAGATCTCTTTATGAGCAACTAGATTTAAAACTATAAGTAGGGATTATGCATTTTAAAACATCCACAGAAACAAAGGAAAATTAAACGTTGTCTTTGGCATGCAATAATGCTTGGGATTTCATCAGCCCTCACCGTTTGCTCGCGACACTCACCCTTTCCACCAAGGCTGCCAGCAAAGGTTGCCCCAGCAGAGCAGCGGCAGGGCAAGCCAGCCTGCAGACACACGCTGCCCGGCGCCTGTTGACATCGTGGACACACGCGATCTGTTCTCTCGGCTTCCACTTTTTAGAACAAGAAAATCTTATTTAGCAGGCAGAATTCCTTCTCAGACAAATGCAAATGAGAGCATACTCCCCCCTTATGTGAAAATGCTTGGTGTTTCTCACTGCTTATAATTAATAACTCTAGTACTTTCTGTTTATATGTTATTTGGCATTTATACAACACTGCGTGTACTTTAGCACATTCAACTCTCACAACAGGCAGAGGCGTGGGCAGGGCGTTCCATGCCTCATTCCTTCCGCAGATACCTGGCGGGTGCTGCTGTGCGCCCAGGGCCAGCCTGGGTGCCACGGGACACAAAGAGAGTCTGGCGCGGACGCTGCTGCCCTCGGGTACCTCGCGGGCTGCGGGACGGGGCCAGCCACGGACACACGCAACTAGTGCAACCACCAGAGCGCCAAGTGCCCGGAGACTAGATTGAAAATTCCTCGAAGCCAAGAACCGAGACAACTGTTTGTACCCTCTGCGCCAAGCCTGGGTCGGTCTGGCAGGAGTCGACTCTCACCAAACAAGGTCAAGCAAATGAGACTAGTCAAGCACTTCAGAAATGCAGAGTTGGGGTGGGGTGGGGGTGGGGTCACTTCCCGATCGTGTGAACCAGTGGATGAGGGCTTCCTGAAGGAGGGGACATCTGGACCCAGCAGCTCTCACCGGCCTGTACAGCCTTGCACGATCTCTTTGCTCAGACCTTTACAGGTTACGCGTAAATTCTGGGTATGCTTGGATAGTCCAGCTTCTTTCTAGGAACGCCAACCTGCACCCCTTAACCTTGTACTTGGAGGAAAGGCTTCCTCTGTCCCACGGGCCCAGTTCCTTTCAGCATTTTCTCACTTAGTATTAATTTCAAAGGGTTTTCTCCTTTGTTTTTGTTTTTTTGTTGTTATTGTTGTTGCTTTTATTTTATTTTCTGATTAAAAATATAATAGTCTTATCATAAAAAAATTTGGAAAGTAGAGAAAAGTTTGAAGAATTAGGAAAAGAATCAACCATAACTCCATTTCCTAGAGCCCAACCCTGATTATTGTGCTTGGCATATTTCCTTGCAGTATTTTTATGTGTATATATTTCCAACATTGATAAGCACTTATTAAATACACAATTTAGAGTTCTTTTCCACAGTCACTAGAAACTCTTCAAGACCTTTCAAAACACTGCGGAATGTGACATTGTTGGTGCTATAGCTTAAATTTCCATCACGCTTGACATCTGGATTGTTGTAATTTTATTTTAATCTAAACAAAGCCGAAATGAAGTCTTCGGAAAGTGCCGCCCGCATTTGGGGTTACTTGCTCAGAACAGATTCCTCAAAAGAGAATCATGGAACCCGTGGAAATGAGCATTTGGGATCTCAGATACATATTACCGGATTGCTTTCTAGAAAGTTCGCCGCGGCGTACGCGGCCCCGTCGGGTTTGAGGGCGCTTGTGGACCCCAGCGTCCCTGTGGTTCCAGTTCCTCACTGCAGCGGAACAAACTCCCCCAGTCTGAGGGACTTCAGGTGACAGCCGTTCTGTGATCCCTGACAGCTTTACGGGCCAGGAATTCAGGCGGGCTTAGCCAGTGGGTTCCGCCCTGCGTGGCGGTGACTGAGGCTCTGGGTGGCGTCGAGCTGGCAGCTGGTCAGAGGGGCCAAGGTGGCTGGCAGGAAGGCTGGGCTCATCGACTCCCCTCCCCCAGATGCTCTCAGAGCCTGGTCCCAAGGCGTCCCCCGCAGGGTTGTCCGACTTCCGACAGGGTGGCCCAGGGTGGGGTGGGTGAGCCAGAGCTCCCAGAGACAGGGAGTGGGAACGCCAGTCTCCGAAAGCACAGCATCGCTTTCACTGTTTTTGTTGGCCAGAGCAGCCACAGAGCCCCCCAGGGTTCAAGGGAGGGACCGACACCCCATTTCTTGATGGGAAGAGTGTGAAAGAATCTGCGGGCACCGGCGATTCGCCATGCCGGCACCGAACATCATCACGAGAAATATTGATTTGCTTGCTATTTTGAAAGATAAGATATGGTAAACTAGTGTTGCTTTTGTCTGAACTTATTGATTCCACTCTTCAACTTGTTTTGTCTATTCATTAGCCATTTGAACTTCCCACCTGTGAACCGCCTGGTCCTGCCCGTTGGGTCTTTCCCGGCTCTGCCACTTACGAAGGTGAGATGCTGGACAGGTTGCTGAAACTGTCAGCCTTCCCTTCTTCGTCTGTGGAATGGGGGTGATAATACTGCCCCTCTGCGAATCCGAAGCGCTTCTTCGACACCACGCCCGACCCACGATAGGCACCCAACACTCGCTATGGCTAACGACGTTATCTGTTCAGAGTCTTGTCCCAGTATGCGGGCGCCAGCCTGGGGGAAATGCTTATGGGGAGGGCGTGTGGCCCCCGGGTCGCTGGGGGCACTGAGCAACCTCAGGGGAGGGAAAAGCCAAGCACCCGATGTGTTCTCCTCGGTGCCAGTTTAAAGCCACAGTTCCCTGGCACCTCTGCCCCAGGGCAGGGAGCTGCCGGCTTGCGAGCGGGCGCCATGCCATCGCGCGCGATGGGGATGAGAGCAGGCAGCCAGGGATCATGTGTGTCCTGCTGTGTTTGTTAAACAAACTGCTCCCAGCCGGGGAGCGCTGGAACAGCTGTCAATCCTGGCCTTACAAGCCCGTGGTAATGGGAGACAGGCAATCATTAATCCAGCTCTGGGAAGAATTACCTTTTCAACTCTTTTTTTTTTTTTAAAGAAACAGTAGAGCGCACCCCACAAATGGAGAGAGTGGTGGGCACTGAAGTTGATTTACGTCCCATCCATCAAACTGAAATAAATGTTATTCCACGGAAGGGAGACTGGAAGTAGTAAATTCATTTGCCGAGCCCTGACAGAGGGGTACTTACATTTGTCACTTCCTCCTCTTGTCTGAAGGCGACACTCTGTGCCCTGCCACCAGCAGTACTAGTGCTTTTAGTAGTCCTTCCTCCCCATGACTGATGATGGGCTGTGCCACACCAGCCACATGCTCCCTTCCTGATTCGAGCCTCTCAAAGCCTGACCACCGCTGGGAGCCCCCTGGGGTGACATCTTGGACACAAGCGGATCAAGCTGCAGCCTGGTCAGCTCTTGGCACCCCGGGATGGTCCAGGTGGGTGATGGGGCTGGAGTCAGATGCAACAGGGAGGGAAGGCCACTCTACCACCTAGAACTCATGTGACTCAGTTTCCCCATCTGCTGAATGGGGATGCAGATGCCTGCCCTGCCCACTGCACAAGAAGGTGAAACCGCACGGAGCAAAGGCCCTGTTACCGTGGGAGGCGCAGTCATAACCTAGGCGAGCATCGTGCATTCTTTCTGTGTTGTTCTTTTAAAAGGGCTTTCCTACCTGGTATATATTTGGCTGTGACAGCTTTGGAAGAGTTTAATAAATATTATTTCTGATTTCGCAGGGTAGAAAACTGTGTGTTGAGAGTAAGTGACTTGCCAAGGTCATGGTGGGGACTCTGGCCTCCTGGCTGCCGGCGATTCCCACTGGACCAGTCTGTCTCTGAGGGGAAGGGGGGCACTGGGGCCTGGGTGTCCTTCCAGGGCCTTGTTTTTAGGTCAGTTAAGGTCAGCGGGTCAGTTCCAGCTGGGCGCGGGTGAGTCGGGGCTCAACTCACAGGACTATGGCTTCCTTACCTGGAGAAGCTCCTCGAGGTCCATCCTCCGTCTCGCTCCGTTGCTGGAACTCGGGTTGTGGAGACGGGACCATTCGGAGAGACGCAGACGGGCCGTGTGGCACGGGCCTTGGAAGGGCCAGTGCCCCGTTGTGTGGAGGCCAGGCTCGGCGCTCGGCAGACCTGGGTTGCCAGCTCTTCGCTCACTGGCTGCGTGACTTACTCGACCTCTCTGAGTCTCACAACTTACGGGGAATAAATCACGCTGAGTGCTGTTGCTGGGCATTAAGTGACACTCAGCATGGGAAGGAGCAGACCTGGCTCCTGGCACAGAGGAGGGGATCGATGTTTTGCTTCCTCCCTTCCTTTGTGTCACTTCTCTTTCTTTCCTTTCGTGCTTTTCACTTTTTCTTTTTTCCCCTGGGATGGATCTTGGAAATGGCCTGTTAATAGATAGGAACCAGAAAAATGTGAACTCGAGGATTTGGGGCGCAGACAGGCTAAGGCCGTGCTAGTGGCCCAGCGGAACGTAAAAACAAACTGTAAAAGCAGAGTCTCTTCCGCAGGACTTTGAAGGGACCCACCTGGCCCCTGAGGAGGGAGATACAGCAAGAGGGAAGCGGCTTTTCTCCCCATTCCCTTCTCTTCACTCAAGTATTCCTTAATCATCACATGCTGGCTGGCAAAGTAGCTCAGAAGCACTGAAAGCGGCTCACACTTTTCTAAGGTAACCAAGTGTAACCAGAATAAATCCTCAGGCCACTGTCCGCACAGTGTCACATTAGAAACTATGGAGCAACAACAAATGGCTACAGATAATCTCAATCTCTTCTGGAAGAGTATCAGAGGAAACCCAAACTGTATTATCTAGAAATGCTTCTCAAAACTCCGGGTGGGGTGGCTCAGGCCTGTAATCCTAGCACTCTGGGAGAACAAGGCGGAAGGATTGCTTGAGGTCAGGAGTTCGAGACCAGCCTGAGCAAGAGTGAGACCCCGTCTCTACCAAAAATAGAAAAATCAGCCGGGCATGGTGGCGCATGCCTGTAGTCCTGGCTACTTGGGAGGCTGAGGCAGGAGGATCGCTTGAGCCCGGGAGTCTGAGGCTGCAGTGAGCTGTGATGACGCCACTGTACTCCAGCCTGGGTTACAGAGTGAGATTCTGTCTCAAAAACAAACAAACAAACAAAAAATCATCTTTCCTTTTCTCTCCAGTTTTACGCAACCCCCAGAGGGGCTCTCAAACTCTAAACACTTCACTCTCAACATTCTGCCTCTGCGTGATGTCAGGTGACCCAGAAGCCTCAGGCCATGTGCCTTGAGGTCTATTCCTTGGACTCCCTCTTCCCTTCCCCACTCCAGCCCTGTCTCTCTCACTCGGTCTTCCAGGTTGTCATCTCTAGAGTCTGGGGAGTGTGCGGGAAGAGGCAGAGCTCTCCTTGGACGACCGGGGAAAGGAGGAGAGCCCAGGAGAGCCGGGATCTGAGGGCTGGCAGGCGTCAGGGCGTGAGTCTCGTGCACGGGATTCTTGTTCCCACCCCAGGCCTGAGAACCAGCAAAGCTCCCAGCATGTGCTGGCTCAGAAAGCCCAGAGGATGCAGCGGAAGCGGGACTTGGCGCCCCCCTGGCATTCCTCCGTGTGGCACGCTTGGGAGGGGCACCCAAGGGTCCTGTGCACGCAGAGGGGGCCACAGGGAGATGGATCCTCAGGACTAAATAGACAGACAACAAACTCCTTTAAATCCCTTTCTTCTGGATAGAAGTACTGGGTGATTCTAAAATGATCTGTGTAACTAGGAATAAATTTTGTAAATTCCTCCAAGACTTAGATACTAGATTTCTGTCCCAAAGACACTTTTGTATCTTCCTGAATAGAACACGGTGAAACCAAGGCGTATCATATTCCAGGCCATAACGAAGCCCTTTGTGTCCTGGATGGCTTGTAGTTCCACCTGGTTCTAGGCCACATGCCCGATACCATCACTGCCCTTCCAAACTGCTGCCTTTGACTTGGCTTTACTTCCTTGCGTTCCTGCACTTCTTATCGTGGGGTTTGGCTGCAAGAATGTTGGCTTTATAAAGTTCCTGCCCTTTTACGGCCTATTAGCCTAGACAGGAGCAATCCCTTTTGGAAGTATGATAGGTACTACCGGACATTTTTAGAATGGGATTTTTTTTTTTAAATGTGGAATTTTTGATACAGCCTCAGCATCCCAAATTTGAAAATCTGAAATCCGAAACGCTCCCCAAACTGAAACTTTTTGAGCACCGACATAATGCTCCAAGGAAATGCTCGTTGGAACATTTCAGGTTTCAGATCTTTGGATTTGCGGTGCTCAACTAGTACGTATAATGTAAATATTCCAAAGTCTGGAAAAATCTGAAATCTAAAACACTTCTGGTCCCAGGAATTTCAGATAAGGAATATTCAAGCCACATAAGCAACAGTACGTTAAATGTGCGTGTGTGTTTGTGTGTGCTTGGTTGCAGCTGGCTGAAACGCACAGGAGGAGGCCCTTCATGCTCACCAAGCTGCTGTCTTACTGCCGTTGCAGTTACTGCTCGTACTGCCACCTTCCGCTGCCAGGGCCCTTGGTTTTGGAGTATTCAGAATGCACGTATATTGGAGCAAGGACATGACCCCTGGTGGTACCTGGGGAAGGGGCTTGACTCCATCTGTGGACATGCACCTAGCGGTTTCCAGCGCACGCAACCCTATGCCCTCCCCGAGTGCACGAGGACCGAATCACGTGGCTGTGGGGACCGGCAGGTTGGCAAGGCGCCGAACAGCGTTGGATGCCACCGCGGTCCTGGTAAGAGGCTGCTGATGGCCCTGGCAGGTGCTGGATAGGAAGTCCTTTGTTGGGAGTCCCAAGCAACACTCAGGGGAAGAGACCAAAGGGTTTGTGTCCCTTCTGAACGGACTCCTGCCGAAATACTTGCTTCCCGGCAGTGGGCACTTTTCTTGCAAATTGAGTCTTAGGTTCCTCCAAGGCCCGAATTCCTGTGCAGGTGATTTATGAAGGAAGTGCTTGTGGGGAAGGTGGGAGTGGGGGTGGGGACAGGTGGGAGTGGGGGTGGGGACAGGTGGGAGTGGGGGGGGGGACAGGTGGGAGTGGGGGNACAGCTGGGAGTGGGGATAAGGACAGGTGGGAGCGGGGGTGGGGACAGGTGGGAGCAGGGGTGGGGACAGGTGGAAGTGGGGATGTGGACAGGTGGGAGTGGGGTGAGGACAGGTGGGAGTGGGGGTGGGGACAGGTGGGAGCAGGGGTGAGGACAGCTGGGAGCGGGGGTGGGGACAGGTGGGAGCGGGGGTGAGGACAGGTGGGAGTGGGGGCAGGGAGAGGGACGAGACCAAGCCAGGGTGCAGTTGGCCTCAGCCTGGCTTCCAAGGGCAGTTCTGAAGCACAGGCTACGTCTCAGCTCTGAGCCTGGGAGTGGGCGTCATTGCCCCGCACCCAGGGAAGCACAATCTCTCAGGCCCTTTGGGCTCCGGGACAGGTGGGCAAACTGGCTCCAGTAGCCCTTGGGCAGGCCTCTGAAGCAGCCACAGGTGCGGGGCTGGTGGAAGAGACGAATGCGCGGAAGCTGGGATCCGGGAGGAGCACGACAGTGTCCTCTGCAGCTCTCCGGGACAGGAAGGCCAAAGCGCCCTGGGGAGGGGGGGGTCCCTTGTTTCTGTCTTCACTTCGGGATCTGTGGTTTAGCTGACAAGTGCCGACTGCAGCATTCAGCAGGGGCCTGGCTGACAACCGTGTCCTGCCTGGACACTGCAGGTTAACGCCACACACCTGTCCGAACGTGGGGGTCCCGTGTCCGGTCCTAAGAGGGACACTGCTCCAGCCTTCAGGTTCTTTGCTGAGGTGAGCTTCATTGCACGTGTCGAGGGCGGCTCAGAAATCCTTGCGCCTCCTCCAGGAGGACAGAGAACGACCGCCTCCAAGATCAAAGCACGTCTCTCCGATGCCCGGCACCATAATAAATTAGCGGAGATTGTGAAGATGGGAGCCAAGGACGCTGAGCACAGAGAGATCAGAACATGCATTCCTTCTTTGTCATGAGTTTATTTCTAGAAAAGATTACTTTTTTTAAAAAAAATCACTAAAAGCTATATTCATGGGCGCTGTGGCCAAAATATCTTAGTAGGACAAACTGTTACTACCTACTCCCTACTGTCTCCAATTCTTAGGGAAGAAAGCGTTTTTCTCCAGAGAAATGAAGACTAATGTTAGAAAGAAGCACTCAGGGAATGACACCACTTAACTGATTTCACAAGTGTTTACGGCAAACACAGCCGGGTGGAAACTTCGGAGGGAGAGAGGGGGCCTTTCAAAGCCTCAGTAAAAGGTAGCAGCGTCCCTGACACCACGTAGAAGGACAGGCCACACATAAAGAGCATCTTGAAACGCAAGAGGAAGGCGGGCTGGCAGGCGAGAGCAAGGGGAGGTGGGGACCACATGAAAAGATGCGATTCTCACGAGTGCTGAGTACAGAGCTCCCCCAAATCCTCCCACGCCGGAAAGAACAAAGTACTCATTTTTAGCAACCTAAGAACAGAAGAAGGGGATATTGGCAGAGCCTCTTCATATTAAGGAGCAATTAAGTTATTAGGAGATTTCAGAGAAGTTCCAACAGAACACAGAGCCTTTCTCTTGCATTACGAAATACCTCTGAGCTCTTCATGAAATCACGAGATATAGCACTGCCGTGTTGTTATTTTTTGTGGCCATTACATTCACTCATTCGTCCAACAAATATTCATCCAGTGACCTCCACGTGCAGGTTTTTGAAAACAACTTTATGGGCATCACGAATTCCTGTAGAAAAAAGAATCTAAGATCCGGAGTTAGAAACCCTAGATCTGAGTTGCCACTCTGCCATGCACGTGATTGTTAACACGCCACAGAAAAGCCGATTTCTGGGCCCCAGTTTTGTCACCTGTAGAATGATACTCTGATGCTGCTTCAAGAGTATGTGAAAGGGTTCTTTCTGTGAATGCCAAAGGTTGGGCCACTATTCTTGTAAACTCTCCTAACGGGATGGACGACCACACACCTGGTGTGCCCTGAACGTTCCCAGTTATACCTGTTCCCCAGCGCGTTTATCCTTCTTACAGGTGGCCCAGTTTGACAAATGAATGGCATGCTCCCCTAATGAGGGTCATCTGTGTGACAGAAAAGCATATGTGAGTGGGACCAGGGTTGCAACCTTATTGTTCACTTGCAATAAATTTCCATATTGTACTAGCTGTTTGTGGAAGCTTTTTTCTGCCTAACAATACTTGCTCTCTTTGAAGTGGCAGCAAACTCAAACTCAGGTGTGAAAATTAAACCTGTTCACAGAAGTGTGTGCTCTGCTGCACATTTGCACAGAGATTTCTAGAAAAGAAAAGAAAAGAAAAGAAAAAAGAAAAGAAGGAAGGATGGATTGTGGCGCACCCATCATGAATGCAGCGTCTGGGCATGAGGCAATGTTCTCCCGCGCGAAGGCATGCTTCAACCCACAAATGGAAATGTTGCATTTCAAAGCAACAGTATTCTGGGCTTTGCCAATAGGCACACAGCACTGTCCCAGTCTGGCAAAAACTGAAAACCAAGAGATTTTGGTTTTATCGAGTGGAATTAGCTGCTGAACTGTGGTCGAGTGAGAGACACTGGCCGTGGCTTGATTCTCGCACTTCAGCTCTGGACCCAAGAGCCCTGGGCCATGCTTCTCAGTCTTGCCCAGTTTCTATTTTCTGACTAGGGGAGCAGGTGTGATTATAGTACCTGCCTCCTGGAGCTGCTCTGAGGGTTGGGAGGGCTGATGCACAGAGCATTTAGCATAGCGTGTGACACGCAGATTGTCCATGAGCTGTAGAGAGCCTCATCATCCTCCGTTTGCTGCTCCCTGCAGAGCACCTGCAGCGGCTCACGAGCATCTTCATAGGCTATAAGCAGGTGGCAGAAGAAAGAGGGGGCCAGCCCCTGCCACACCTGCTCTCCTTTGGCCTTGTTTCCAAATACCTGTGGGAGTTTCCAGAACAAAGACGTTCAAA
>VSMD01096786.1:0-50528 GCA_008750895.1 Mirza zaza
TCTACTAAAAATAGAAAGAAATAAATTGGCCAACTAAGAATATATATATATAAAATTAGCCAGGTATGGTGGCTCATGCCTGTAGTCCCAGCTACTCGGGAGGCTGAGGCAGGAGGATGGCTTGAGCCCAGGAATCTGAGGTTGCTGTGAGCTAGGTTGACGCCATGGCACTCTAGTCGGGGCAAGAGTGAGACTCTGTCTCAAAATAAGTAAATAAATAAAAGAAAAGGGAATGACTGTTAGTTCTAGGCTATTGTGGTAACAATTCTAATCATCCCGTCTCTGCCTAAGACAAAGCCTGTGGTCTCCGCCAGCCCCACCTGGAAGGCTGGTGTCAGGGCCTGGGTGGCTGATTCCCCCGGCTTCTCCCGCCACCTGCCTGAGGTGGGATCCAGACTCCCCATCTCAAAAGAGTGGGAGGAATTTTAAAAACAAAGAAAACATCTTTTTGTCCTTTTTTTCCAGGTCATTTCCTGTTACAAGGCTCATACAGAAATCGTGGCCTTAAGCAATGCCCCCTCCTCTAGCTGCCAGAGTGCTGGGATTACAGGCCTGAGCCGCCAAACTAGGCCATGATGGAAAACTCTCACTTAACCCTCAAGATCTAACCCAATTGCCACGACCCTTGTGAATGTCCTAGTTGCTGTAAGAGAGACCCATAGTTTCTTTACATTAAAAAAAAAAACCCAAAAAACTAAAATCAGCAAAAAAAGTCAACCTGAAGCATATGTTTCCATTTCTACCCCCAAGAACACCTTTTTCCTAGAAGGAAATTGTTGCAACAGAATAGACCCTTAATTTTTTTATTCCCGATTTATTTTCATTTGAATTTTTTCAACAAATGAATGACGGATTGTCGTGAGATCCTTGCACAGGGGCCATGCTAATCTTCTCTGTATTCTTCCTGTTTTAGTGCATGTGCTGTTCAAGCAAGCTATAAGTAATTTTTATTTTCTAAGTGGAACCTGCATGTAGGAAGTCGGTCGGTCACAAGGGGGCAGCAGAGCGCTCCTCGTCCCAGGGAAGCTTTCAGCACTAGGATCAAGCCTGCTTCAAAAATCCCCACACATCTCATTTAAAACAACAAAAAGTTGTTTTAAACCACTTTTGTCTTTTTACTTCACAATTACATCCACGTACACAACTCTTCCTCACATCAAATACTTTCACACAAGAGAACTCAAAGTCACAACTAGATCCAAAACACACTCTCTGCATTACACCCCTTACCTCACAACACACCCACACCCTCCTCACCCTCACCCTCACCCCTCATGCGCTGCCCTGCACTTGCCCTACCCTACACACACACCCATGCTCAACACTCACTCAACATGCTCCCCTCACTACTCTGCTCCTTCTTTACACCCTATGCCCTCACTGCACTCCACACCCTGCTCCACACTCACACACGCGCTCACCCAACCTCTTCGCTTAGGGCTCGCTACCACTCCCTGCCACACATACACCACACTTTATTCACACACTCACCCGTTCACAGACACTTGCCTTGTTACACACCTTTCCCATTGTCAATTCTGCTGCTATAAACATTAAAGTACAAGTGTCTTTGTCATAAAATGGCTCCTTGTGTTTTGTATAAATTCCCAGTATTGGGATTGCTGGATCCAATGACAGACCTAGTTTTAGTTCTTTCAGGTATCTCCATGCTACTTTCCATACAGGCTGCACTAGTGTGCAGTGCCACCAATGGTGTATGATTATTCCTTCCTATCCTCATCCACACCAGCATCTCCTGTTGTGGGACTTCTGGGTGAAACCCATTCTCACTGCAGTTAGGTGACATCTCATTGTACAAGAATCAATCATAAGCCATGTGACAATGACGGACCAGCCACCAGGTTTACAAACAACTGGCCATCACCCAGTCCAATGGCAATATTTCAAACCGAAATAAGATCTTAAACCTACACTGAGCCACTTAGTCTACGTTTCTTGGGACAGCTTCAATCTACCTGACCCCCAATTTCCTCATAAGCTAGGAATACCTGCTTCCGACTATCACCTCCTCACATGGTTGTTCTGATAACTAACTGTGGTAACTAAGGTCAAAGCTAAAATGCTTGGCACACGCTAAGTGTTTCCATTTAATACACCACTATTCCCATAGAAAGAAGCAAGAGAACAGTTACTGAACACCGATTATGTGCTCAGCACTCTGAATCCTTAAAGCAACCTAGTTAGGAAGGATGAGAGGTTAAATGAGAGGCTGAATGACAGCTGGCGGTTAAATGACATGCCTAAGGCCACACAGTCAGCCACAAGAATACCAGCTCACACTGAGCAGGCACTTGCCCTGTGCCAGGCACTCACTGCTCTGAGCATTTGCATGGCTTATCTGTCCCTTACAAAGGTCTAAGTGGTGGGTATCATCATTATTCCTGTTTGACATAAAAGGAACCTGAGGCACATGGAACTGAGGCCACAGTCACAGTGTGGAGTGTAAGTGTGGAGCTGGGGTGAGAGCTGAGGCAGTCTAGCTCCGGAGCCTGAGTTCTGACGGCCATGCCACCCGGCAGAGGTGGAGTTTCACCTGAGGTCAAGCTGAGACAGAGCCCAGGCTCTTTCCACCACCCTACGCAGCTTCCAAGCTAGTGTCACCGAGAGCTCGACACTTGTCTTCGAGGCCACACAGGAGAATGAGGACAAGGGGTTTGAAGGGGACAAAAAAGGAGTTTTTTAACTTGCCCACCACTTAGGAGGATGGAGAATTTTCTCTGAAATGCCATTGAGCTAACAATGAGCAGAAATACAGACTTTCAAGGGAGGCCAGTCAGCTTCAGGCAACTGCTGTTCAACTACAGCTGGTGACTCTGATGGTCCCATCTCTGCCCACGACGTCCCGTGTCCTCTTCCTGCGTGCGAGGCCCACCCGGACCTCCAGGACCTCCAGGATTGTCACCTGCCAGTATAGGTCTATGGCAGGTGTCAGATCTGCAGAGCCATCTCTTGAGGCACACAGGACAAGGGACATCCCCCCCCCCTTACAAACTGTGGCCCTAGGCAGGGATGCAGGTCCTCGTTCTCCAAAAGGATTGGGGGATGTTTCAAAGAGACAGAAAATTTTTGCCCCATTTTCAGGCCCTTTCCTCTGTTACACTAGCCTGCCAAGGCCTGCGCAAGCCCCTCATGGAAATCCAAAGCATCACCCCCACCTCCACCCCACCACAGCCCCCTCCGGCTACTGCCATGTGTCCCTCTTCCCCATCCTAACCGCACTTCTTAGGTGGCCTCTAGTCACTGCCTCCATTTCTTCCCCTCTCGCTCCCGCCTCCACCCTCTGCAGTCTGGCTTCTGCCACCTCCCCTCCCCTGAAACACCAATCAGCAAGTCACTAGTCGCTTCCACGTCACTGAACCCACAGGACATATTTCAAGCCTCTTCTGAGAATCCAGAATGTTCTGATTGTGACATATCATGGGCTTCTGTGACAGACCCCATCTTCGGTCCCTCCCACCTCTCTGACTGTGGCTCTGTCTTCTTTGCAGCCTCCATATTCTCTCCCAGGACACTAAATGCACGTGGGCCTCAAGTCTTGGTCCTGGGCCTTCCTGTGTTCCCCTCTCTGTCCTCCTCTCTCTTCTCTGTCGTTTTTCCCAGCTTCAAGGTCACCTACATGCCACTGACTCCCATCACCAGGCCAAATGTGCCTCTGACCGCAGACCCGTGAATGCGGCTGCCTCTGTGACATCTCAGCCTGAGCATGTGAGAGACCTCTCCACCCCACATGCATAGAACCAGCCTGGGATCCTCCTGCCAGAGCCCTGGCCCTTCCGCCATCCAGATCTCCACCCCTTTCCCTCTCCCTCCACTCAACTCCCCACCACGCTCTGTGCCTGTGGGTCTTCTTCGGGTCTCCACACTCTGTCCTCTTCCCTCCGTCCCCAGGGTCACCACTGTCCTCAGCCTTCTCACTGGCATTTCACACGGTCCCTGAGCTGGTTTCCCTGCTGAAACTACTTCAGTGCTTTCTCTCATGTTCAAAGAAAGGTCACAATTCCTGGCCTGGCCTCTGAGGCCCTGTGTGCTGTGGCTCTGTTCCTTCTCCAGCCTTGTCACCCCTCAGCTCCCCTTTGCTCTCAGGACTGACTGGCATCTTTCCACTGGCATGATTTTCCTTTCTCATACATGCCCTGCTCCCTCCTTCCCCAGGACCTTTGCACATACTGTCTGCTGTTGTTTATTAAAAACTTTTAACTTAAAAAATGTTTTGGAGACAGTAGGTCTCATGATGTTGCCAGAGTGGTCTTGAACTCTTTGCCTCAAGGGATCTTTCCTCCGTGGCCTCCCAAAGTGCAGAGATTACAGGTGGCAGCCACCTTGCAGGCCTGTCGTAAATTTTCGAAACAGGTCGTTGCCCCCTAACACGTAGTCATCACTTAGATGTCAGCTCCATGGCCACAGCCTCAGGAAACGCCCGAGGTTCCCCCTATTATGTGCTCTCAGCCAACTCTCCTTCCTAGACCCGATTATGGTTGTAACTTTACGTGTTTCTATGTCATTCTTGATTATTGGCCTCTACTGGACTGGAAGCTGCAGGAGGGCTGGGATGGAGACAGTCCCTCCCACAGCTGTGTCCCCAGTTCTCGGCACAGTGCTGGGACACAGCAGCTTCTCCATGAATATTTGTGAAAGGAAGGAATGAAAATGCATTGTTGTTTTTTTTTTTCCCTCAGCCTCTACTGTTGCATCCGCCTCCTAGAATGCAGTGAAGTATCCTGGCTAGTTTTTGAGCTATTTCTGTGAGGAAGAAGATCAGAGTTGCTAAATGGAGTGACAATGGGGTCAAGACTAAATACCAGTTAAATGTGTTCCCTCTCCTTGTAGTGTCTGCATTAGAGAAGTGGAAACAAGTCGGGTGTGACGGTGCACATCGGTTACCTCATCTATTTGGGAGGCTCCAGTGTGAGGATCGCTTGAGCCCAGGATGGCGATATAGTGACTCTTTGTATCTATAAAAAAAAATAAATAATTTAGAAAGAAGTGACATCAGTCACACTTTAGCCATGTTAGAAGAGGGGATACATGTTGGAGATGGCAGACTCTTTCAGATGTCACTCACATCGTATCAGTGTGACCTTGAGTCCCTGGGCTCAAGGGATCTTCCTGCCTCAGCCTCACGCATAAGTAGGACTCCAGGCATGCGCCAGCACACCTGGATAGCTTTTTCAAAAACATTATTGGTGGAGAGAGGGTCTTGCCATGTTGCCCAAACTCCTGGCTTCAAGTAATCCTCCCGCCTTGGCCTCCCAAGGTCCTAGGATTACAGGTGTGAGACACCCTACCTGGCCCCTACGCTGCTGTGCTGAGGACACACTGGAGCTGGACCTGCAGAGAGAAGCAGTCCCCAGTGAGACGCTGTCGATGGGGACATTTGTGAGGGTACCATTCCAGGGAGTAGTCACATATCTGGGAGATGTTTGTTCCACAAATAAGCCACTGTCAGATACCTGGGCACTAAGTCCTGTGTTCATTTAGTCACCAAATATTGGGGTTATCTTAAAACATGTTGCATTCAGGGGAGATAACTTATGTCGGAGTGGCAGAGGAGAAGGGAGGATCATGCCTTATCTGTCCCCTACAAACCCCCTACCCATCTGTCACAGGGCTGCCCCTCCTCTTCCTGGCCAGAAATGTCCACAACCAGGGAGGAAATGTCCAGAAGGCAATTATTTCCTCCAAATTAATTTTTTTGGCTTTTTATTTTGAAATTATTTCAAGTTCACAGAAAGGCTGTAAGATTTGTACAAAGAACCCTGTACAACTCCAGTGTAAAAAGTCTCTGTCCCTTGAGGGTGCCTCTAGCCCTTCCTGAGCATGTCAGGCTGCCTTTCTCTCAGCCACCAGGGAACCTGAGCAGTCAAGAGGATGCTTCCATACGAGGGAACTCTAAAAGAATTTAAACATAAAACAAAATAAATAAATAAATAAAAAGAGGATGCCCTATGCTGAGCAAGGTGGCTCATGCCTGTAACCCTAGCAGTCTGGGAGGCCAAGGCGGGCGGATCACTCAAGGTCAGAAGTTCGAAACCAGCCTGAGCAAGAGCGAGACCCCATGTGTACTAAAAATAGAAAGAAAGTAATTGGCCAACTAAAAATATATAGAAAATAAAATTAGCTGGGCATGGTGGCACGTGCCATAGTCTCAACTACTCAAGAGGCTGAGGCAGAAGAATTGCTTGAGCCCAGGAGTTTGAGGTTGATATGAGCTAGGCTGACGCCATAGCACTCTAGCCAAGGCAAGGAGTGAGACTTTGACTCAAAACAAAAAAAGAGGACGCCCTAGGCCAGGAGGACAGAACCCAGTCCCAAGTGACCTGGAGGGTGGCAGGAAGACGCTGGGGCCTAAGGGAAGTACTAGGGCAGGAGGGGCTGCCCTGGGCCGAGGTAGCCAAAGGTCCACTGCGTACCTCAGCTCAGAGCCAGCCCATTGCCATCCTACCTGATTGCATCAGCCACCTCCTTGGGGTTCAATGGGGACACTCAGCCCAGTGGGGAGTCAAGCCAGAGTCACCTCACAGGCAGACCCGGAGGGCAGGGGTCACTGGCATGTAGGTGACATTGAAGCTGGGAAGATGACAGAAAGAAGAGGGAGGAGGACAGAGAGGGGAAGAAAACAAGGCCCAGGACCAAGACTTGAGGCCCCTGTGCATTTAGAAGCCTGAGAGAGAATATTGAGCCTGCAAAGACGACAGAGCCACAGTCAGAGAGGTGGGAGGGACCCAAGGTGGGGTCGTGTCACAGAAGCTGATGATATGTCAAAATCAGAAAATTATGAATTTTCAGAACAGGCCGGAGAAATGTCCTGTGGGGGTTAGTGACGTGGAAGTGACTAGTGACCCTGTTGATTGCTGTCTGTGTGGGAGGGAGGTGGCAGGAGCCACCCTGGAATGGGTAGACGGAGTGAGAGGGGAAGAAATGGAGGCAGTGACTAGAGGCCACCTAAGAAGTACAGTTGGGATGGGGAAGAGGGACACATGGAGTGACAGGAGGGGGCAGTAATTGGGTCATGGTCAGGAGATGGTCTGGATTTTCACGAGAGTCTTGAGCAGGCCTTGCTGCAAGCCACTGCAACAGAGGAAAGTGCCTGAAAATGTGGCAAAAATGTTTTCTGTCTCCTTAAACCAGGAGTCCTCAAACTTCCTAAACAGAGGGCCAGTTCACTGTCCCTCAGATCGTTGGAGACTGTGGCGCACATTCCACACATGCCAATCTGGGCCTGGGAGTTGGCTGCTAAGGAGGACAGACAGCGGGGGCAAAAACACCCGGCGAGCCGGAGAAATGTCCTCGGTGGGCGGTAGTTTGAGGACCCCTGCCTTAAGCCATCCCCTACTCCATGGGGAAACTAGGACCTGCATCCCTGCCTAAGGCCGGGGGTGGGGCAGGAGGGATGTCTCTTGCCCTTTGTGATACAGGACACGGCTCTGCAGAACTGGTGGCCTACCCAGGACCTGGAGCTGGCAGGGGAAGGTCCAGGAGGTCCTCGAGGCCCGGGTGGGCCTCCCAAGTAGACGGAGGTCGCAGGATCGTCTTGGGCAGACATGGAATCACCAAGAGTCATCAACTGTAGTTGAACAGCAGTTGCATGTCGTGGATGGTGTCCCTTTCAAAAAGCTCTGTTTTTCTGCTTGTTGTTAGGACAATGGCATTTCACACAAGATTCTCCTTCCTCCTCATTGTCCAGCAAATTAATAAACTCCTGTTTCCTTCTCCTCAAACCCCTTGTACTCATTCTTCTGATGAAGCCTCAAGGATAAGTGCCGAGCTCTCGGTGACACTATCTCGGAAGCTGCGTAGGGTGGTGGAAAGAGCCTGGGCTCTGTCTCAGCTTGATCTCAGGTGAAACTCCACCTCTGCCGGGTGGCGTGGCCGTCAGAACTCAGGCTCTGGAGCTAGACTGCTTCAGCTCTCACCCCAGCTCCACACTCATACTCCACATTCTGACTGTGGCCTCTGTTCCTTGTACCTCAGTTTCCTTTTCTGTCAAAAAGCCATAATGATGATACCCACCGCTTAGGACCTTTGTGAGAGGCAGATAAGTCATGCAAATGCTCACAACAGTGAGTGCCTGGCACAGGGCAAGTACCTGCTGAGTGTGAGCTGCTATTCTTGTGGCTGACTGTGTGGCCTTAGGCATGTCATTTAACCCCCAGCTGTCATTTAACCTCTCATCCTTCCTCATTAGCTTGCTTTCAGGATTCAAAGTGCTGAGCAGATAATCATGTTCAGTAACTGTTCCCTTGGTTCTTTCTATGGTAATAGTGATGATTTGCATAGAAACACTTAGCATATGCCAGGCATTTTAGCTTTGACCTTAGTTATCACACTTAGTTATCACAACAACCATGTGAGGAGGTGATAGTGGGAAGCAAGGATCCCTAGCTCATGAGGAAATTGAGGGGCAGATAGATTGCAAATGGCCCAAGGGGCACAGACTAAATGGCTTAGCCTAGATTTAATGTCTGATTTCTGTTTGAAATATTGCCATTGTAGTGGGTGATGGCCAGTTGTTTGTAAATCTGGTGGCTGGTTCTTCATTGTCACATGGCTTGAGACTGATTTTTGTACAATGAGCTATCACCTAACTGCAGTGAGAATAGCTTTCATCCAAAAGTCCCACCACAGGAGATGCTGGTGTGGATGGGGACAGGAAGTAACAACCACACACCTCTGGTGGCACTGCAATCTAGTGCAGCCTGTATGGAAAGTAGTATGGAGATACCTGAAAGAACTAAAAGTAGATCTCCCATTTGATCCAGCAATCCCACTCCTGGGTATTTACAAAAAGGACAAGAAGCCATTTTATGACAAAGATACTTTCACATTATAGCAGCAGAATTGACAATGGGAAAGGTGTGTAACAAGGCAAGTGTCTGTGAACGGGTGAGTGTGTGAATAAAGTGTGGTGTATGTGTGGCAGGGAGTGGTAGCGAGCCCTAAGCGAAGAGGTTGGGTGAGCGCCTGTGTGAGTGTGAAGCAGGGTGTGGAGTGCAGTGTGGGCATAGGGTGTAAAGAAGGAGCAGAGTAGTGAGGGGAGCATGTTGAGTGAGTGTTGAGCATGGGTGTGTGTGTAGGGTAGGGCAAGTGCAGGGCAGCGCATGAGGGGTGAGGGTGAGGGTGAGGAGGGTGTGGGTGTGTTGTGAGGTAAGGGGTGTAATGCAGAGAGTGTGTGTTTTGGATCTAGTTGTGAGTTTGAGATTGAGTGTGTGAGAGTATTTGATGTGAGGAAGAGTTTTGTATGTGCGAGCAATGAGGAAGTGAAAAGACAAGAGTGATTAAAAAGAATTTTTTTGTTGTTGTATTGAAAAGAGGGGGAGGGGGAGGGGGATATGCAAGCTTGCCCTTTTGTTTTTTTCTGTTTCCATGTATTTTTTTGTGGAGACAGAGTGTCACTCGGCGTCCTGGGCGGAGTGCAGCGAGGGCGGGTCACCACAAGCTCCAGGCCCTGGGCTGTGAGCGATCCTTCTGCCTCAGCCTCCCAGGTAGCTGGGACTACAGGCGCTTGCCAGGGCGCCCGGCTGTTTTGTTGGGTTTTGTGTATTTTTTTTGTCTTTTTTCCTTTTTTTTTTAGATTTGGAGGCGGGGTCTGACTGTGCTCAGGCAGTGTTCGGGCTGGTGTCGAACCCCTGAAGCAGCAGCTATCCGCCCGCCTCGGCCTCCCAGAAAGCTAGGACGACAGGCGTGAGCCACCGCGCCCGGCCGGCGTGACGCGTGTTCCCAGTGCTGAAAGCTTCGGTGTGACGAGGAGCGCTCTGCTGCCCCCTGGCGACTCACCGGCTTCCTACATGCAGCTTCCACTTAGGAAATAAAAGCGGAGTTAGCTTGGGCAGCGCAGGTACAAAAATAGGAAGAATACAGAGAAGACTAGCAGGGCTCCTGTGCAAGGAGGAGGCGCTAATCCGTGCAGCGTGATTTTTTAAGAACTGAAAATAAAAATACATTGAAAATCAGAAAATTGTCTATTCTGTTACTATGATTTCCTTCTATAGAAGAAAAGCTGTGGTCGTGGGAGAGGCAAGGGAACCATATTATTCAGGTTGACTTCTGTTGCTGCTTTTTGTGTTTCTGTTTTTGTCTAATATAGAGGAGAAACTGTGAGTTCTCTGACAGCAACTGGGGCCTTCACAAAGGAGGTGGCAGTTGGGTCGGGTCTTGAGGAATGAGTAGCTATTTTGCAGGCTGGCAGGGCGTGGTGGCTCACACCTGTGATTGTAGCACTCTGAGAGTCCCAGGCAGGATGATCGCTTCAGGTCAGGAGTTCAGGCCAGCCTGAGCTAGAGTGAGATCCCTGTCTGTATTAAAAATAGTAAAAACCAGGGATTGCGCATGTGCAAGGCCCGCTGGGCGCTTCTCCGTGGCTCTCGGGAGTTTGAGCTATGGTGGGGACGGAAGCCAGCCTGTTGCTCCAGTGCCTGCTGCTTCTGCCTCAGAACCGGGAGAAAAGCGTGTATGAGGGATTCGTTTCGGCTCAGGTACCCGCCCAGTTGCTGCTCTCTAAGAGGGCCTCCCTCTCGTGGCGCAGCTCCACCCGTGGAAGTCTGTGACTGGAGAGGGAAGAGACTTCCACGTTAGAATATTGTTGCCTGAAGATTTACAACTGAAGAATGCAAGATTACTGTGTAGTTGGCAGCTGAGAACAATACTTAATGGATATCATCAAACAGTCCAACAGAGAACGCAGCACTCTCCTGATTTAATGAGCTTTATGATGGAGTTGAAGATGGTTTTGGAAGTTTCTTTAAAGAATAGACAAGGGCTATATGCACTGACTCGTCCTCCTCAGTTCTACTCAAGTCTTATTGAAGAGATAGGAACTCTTGGTTAAGATAAACTTGTATATGTGGATACTTGCTTCAGTACTATCAAGTTAAAAGCAGAAAATGCTTCTGGTAGAGGGCATCTAATCACTCTCAAGTTGAAGGCTAAGTACCCTGCAGAATCACCAGATTGTTTTGTGGATTTTCCTATTCCATTTTCTGTTTCTTGGACACCACAGACATTGACAAAATTATTCTAAAATGTGTATGGAAATGCAGAGGACTCATTGTCAAAATAACACAGAAAAAGCAGACCAGAATTGGAAGACTAACACCATCTGATTACGGGATCTCACCCTGTTCCCTGGGCTCTAGTTCAATGGTGATTCACCAGTGTGATCATAGCACACTACAGCCTTGAACTCCTGGCTTCAAGCAATCCTCCCACCACAGCCTCCCTACTAGCTGGGATTACAGGCATGCACCACCATGCCCAGCAGGTTCTTAGATAGGAATTCTGAGGAGCTTTCTCTCTAGCTTCTCACAGAACCACTGTTGACCACAATAACCAGCTTGAAAGTAAACCCTTATTTTGGCTTTCTTGTGTTTCACTTTTTCCAGTTTCCACTCCCATTCAATAAGTTCATGTTCAGTAATCTACAAACAAGCCCTTGTTTCAGACTTTGTTTTCTGGGGGAATTTCAAACTCAGACAAATTGTCATTGTCACATGCTACAGATAAAGATGTATATGACAAGGATCAAAATACACCAATCATCTATGGCCCAGAAATTTACCTTTTTTAAAAAAAAACAAAAACCGAGATGTTTTCTTTTTGATTGTTTGTTTGACTTGTTTTTCAAGATTGAACATAATCTCTGCAATTATATATGACCTCCTAAGCCATATAACTTGGCAGGCCTTCTTTAAAATCAATTTATAAATCAAAGGCCGCACTAGGCTTCTCTCAAATGATTTCCTCGCCATAGAAAATTGTAATCTTCACAGTTGCTATCAGCTTCCTTTGACTTGTCACCACCGTTTGAAAAATTTTCTGTGACTTCTATATAACAATGCCTGTAGGCACTAACGTCTTAGCAGTACTTATACCTAGTTTGTTAGTAGAATGTTTTTAGAAAAGTGTTTCTAAACATTTCAATGAGAGCTACTAATATGTTTTCAAAAGAGTTTAGACCTAAGTATACAAATAATTCATCACTGGAAGATGACAACCGTAGAAACCAGACCACTGATTTCTTTCACTAAAGGTACTTTCTCTAGTCTTGGAACTAGTAAGAAAATGTTCATTTACTTCCCTGTTCATTGGCTTATGCTTCATAAGCAATAATCAGAAAATGTGATACCTTTTAAAGTTTTAGAATAATGATTTCCAGTGTTCTGATGGTTTATTTCATTTATTAAACATGAACAAGAATAAATAATAATAATAGTAAAAACCAGGCAGGTGTGGTTGTACACGCCAGTAGTCCCAGCTACTAGGGAGGTTAAGGCAAGAGGATCCCTGAGTCCAAGACTTTGAGGTTGCTGTGAGCTAGTCTGACACCAGGACAATCTAGCCCTGGCCACAATGTGAGAATCTGTCAAAAAACAAAGAAACAAACATAAGTAGAGTTTTCCAGGGGGGCCGGACAGGGTGGGTCAGGCCCGTAATCCTTGCACTCTGGGAGCCTGAGTTGGAGGGGATTGCTTGATGACGGGATTTCGAGACCAGCCTTGTAACAGAGGGAATGACCTCAAAAAATATATATAAAGGCAAAAACATGTTTTCTGTCTTTTTACAACTCCCACACACACACTCTTTTTGAGGTCTGAAGCCTGCATGCCCTCCTCGGGCAGGTGGCCGGGAGAAGCCTGGCGAATCAGCCACCCAAGCCCTGACACCAGCCTTTCCCGTACGGGACTGACGCAGATCACAGGCTTTGTCTGTGGCAAAGGTGGGAGATTAGAACAGTTCCCACAATAGCCTAGAACTGAGTGGCCCTCCCTTTTAGAGCTCTGTATTTCTGCTTATGGTGTGGGAAATTTGGATTTCGAGAGAAGATCTGACATATTTCCACCTTGGATAACAAAGTAATAAACTCTTTCCTTCTCCAATCATTTGTATCCTTCTAATGCCATCTCGAGAATAAGTGCCAAGCTTTCAGTAACAACCTGAACAAGAGTGAGAACCCGTCTCTACCAAAAAACAGAAAAATTACAAAAATGTGGTGTGTGCACATATAGTCCTAGCGGTGCAAGAGGCTGAGGCAGGAGGATCCCTTGAGCCCAGGAGTCTGAGGTTGCTGTGAGCTGTGAGGATGCAACTGCACTGGAGCCCAGGCAACAGAGTGAGAACCTGTCTCAAAGAGAAAAACCAAATAGTTTTGCGGGCTCACCATGAGGAAGGGCATTCCAAGCAGAAGGACTTGCAAGGGCCAAGGTACAGACATGTGAGGTAACATGCTGGGATTTTAATCTAGGAGAGCAAGAGGGTCACATTCATTCGTTCTTTGATTGAACACACGTGTCCCATACTGTGCTAGGTGGTGGAGATGACAGCATTGCAGGCAACCAATACCCTAATTTCATAGCACTTACATTCCAGTTAGGGAGATAGACGTGGAGTAAATCAACATACAATATGTCTGTGGCTAAGCACCAAGCAATGGATGGGAGCAGAGAGGGACGAGGCAGTGCTATTTCAGACAGCGTGGGCAGGAAGGCCTCTCTGGGCAGGTGACCTTTGAGCAGGACTCAAAAGAATGAGGAAGCCAACCTAACAAGTGGATGAGAGAGATTACGTGGGAGATGGGAATTGCATGTGCAAAGGCCCTGTGGCCGGAGCAAGCTTGCTCGGTTGTTGGTGCGACTAAGGAGCAAGAGGGAAGATGGGGTGGGGTGGCGTTGGTGGCAGATGAGGTGGGTGAAGTAGGGGAGGACTCAGTCATGTTCTAAAAGAGGACCTAGTGGCCATGGCAGGGAGTGGAGCTCTCATTCTAGGTGGGCTGAGAAGCGTTTGCTGAGACTGCATGTGGATGTGTGAGAGGAAAAACAGGAACTAGGTGAATGTAAGGTTTTCACCCAAGCAACTGGGAGGACTGCAGTGAGGATGTGCTGAGTCTCAGAGGCCTGCCAGACCTCCAGGGGGAGCTGTTGAGCAGCCAGCTGGGTCTGTGTGTCTGGAGCTCAGAGGAGGGGTCAGAGCAGCAGGCGTCTGTGCAGAGGGGATGTTGAAAGCCCTGCGACCCCATGAGACCCTGAAAGAGGCACGTGCACAGAGAGAAGTGCACGAGCACGAGCCCCATGGCTCTCCAACCTCCTGACTGTAGCGCATGGAGACAGCAGGGCCAGCAGAAGGCACCGAGGGCTGACTGGCCGGCCAGGGAGATAAGGAAAACCGGGAGAGCTGAGTGTACTTGAAGCCTAGGGAAGCAACAGTGAGAAGGTAGAACAGAGTGATATATTGTGTCCAATGCTGCCAACACCCCTAGGAAGATGAGGACTCAGGACCCCCAATGAATTTGATAACAGGAATGGACGACATGGTTGAATTTGGCACACATGGATTAATGGGTATGTGGCCCATGGAGTTGAACACGGCCCCAACTCCCAGCAGGGTCCAAAAATTGGTCTAATGCTCTTCTGTGACCATCTTGAAATTCTTACTAACTTTTTGTAGTGGATAGGGACCCTCACCCACAAGATATGCCCACCCACATGGTGACCTTGTTTGGCATAATGGACTTTGCTGATGTAATTAAGGTAAAGATCTCATGAGGAGAGCATATTGGATCACAGGAGCCCCTATAGCCAGTGACAGGTGTCCTCATGAGTGAAGAGCAAGGGAAAAGACACATAGAGAAGGTGACAGGAAGACGGAGACAAAGAATGGAGTGATGTGTCACAGGCCAACGTGCGCCAAGTGTCCCCTGCAGCCCCTAGAAGCTACGGGAGAGGCTGGAACAGATTCTCTCTCAGAGACTCGAGAAGGAACCAACCCTGCTGATGTCTTGATTCATGATATCTGGCCCCTAGAAGGGTGAGAGAAATAATTTCTGTCCTTTTACGCTGCCCAGCTCATGGTAATTTGTTACAATAACTCTAGGAAACAAATGCAGTTTTGAACAAGGGCCCCACATTTTCACGTTGCACTGGGACCCACAAATTATAAATGTGGTCCTGTGTTGGCAAGTGTGGATTCTGAGGCTTGGCAGGGTGTGAGCTTTATTGGAATGTGTCCACGGGACAAGGCGGGTGGTGAGGAGGTGGAGATAGGCAGGAAACAGAAGTTGAAATCCACAGGGTCTAAGTAAAAGGGAGACACAGAGATGAGATGGTGGGTAGATGGGGATAGTGAGCTAAGAAGAGTATGGGTTTTTGGTTTTCCTTTTTTTGTTGTTTTTTGTTTTCTGATTTTTTGAGACAAGGTCTGGCTTTGTTGCCTGGACTAGATTACAATGGCATCATCTTATGTCACTGCAGCCTCAAAGTCCTGGGCTCAAGTGATCCTCCTGACTCATCCTCCTGAGTAGCTGGGAATACAATCATGGGCCACCATGCCCGGCTAATTTTTCTATTTCTCCAAGATGTGGGCTCTCGCTCGTCCTCAGGTCTTACTTGTATATATGTATGGGGTATAAGTATAATTTTTACATTGATCTATTCTTCTGTGGTGATGCCCTACGTCAGCACCTCAGGGCTTCCCTCGATGAGACAGTGTACAGTGTACCCACCAAACAACCTGCCTTCATCACTTCTTTACCCTGCCTAGTCTCCCCTGTCCATCAGTCCACACCCTGCTTCCATGTGCACACGTTATTTAGCTCTCACTTATGAGTGAGAACGTGCAGTATGGGCCTGTCTGTGCCTCACTTGTTTCACTGAGGATAGTGGCCCCCAGTTCCACCCATGTCACTGCCAAAGACATGATTTCTTTCTTTTGTATGGCTAAATAGTATTCCATTGTGTATCTATACCACGTTTTCCTTATCCAATCCTCCACTGATGGGTAGGTGGATTCCGTATGTCTGCCATTGTGCATAGTGCTGTGATACACATGCAAGTGCAGTTATCTTGTTAGTACATGGCTTTCTTCTCCTTTGTATAGATCACCGGTAGTGGGATGACTGGATCATATGCTCCTTCTAGTTTGTTGAGACATCTCCATACTGGTCTGTCCTAATCTACATTCCCACCAACAGTGTACAAGAGCTCCCTTTCATCTTCATCCTTGCCAACATCTCTACATCACCTGCTCTATATATAAATTACGATGTGCACTGACATGGACTTAACGCAAACGTATACTACCAAATGAGAAAGATATTGCAAACCAGTATTTATAGTCTGATAACACAAAAGGTTTTTTCAAACTCTCACTAAGTATACATTGTATATGCCCCAAGTGACATGTTTATGAGACTGAGTCTTTCTATTCTTGAGTATGCTTCGCCTCTCCATGTATTCGGGCCTTTGTTTCTGTCCCTCAGTAAGACTAAAGATCCTCTCGAGGCTTAACACAGTGTCTTGGAAATAACGGACACACAATAAGTGTTTGTTGATGATGATTTGATGAAGGTATACTTGGGGATTGGACAGCAACGAGAAAGGTGCTATTGTATGTGAATATAGGCCCTACTGGAGTCAAGTTTGTACTTGAAATTTTGGTGTTTCCCTTCTGAAGCCTGACCCTCAACTGTGTGTCCCACATACACTCACACGCTCTGTCTGCCACCCCCAAGCCTGGGGCAGAAGTGTGAGCTGGATGTGCTAAAGGAACCCTTGGGAGCAGAGTTCCAGTGGCCATGCAGCGCTGGGAGCAGCAGCGCCCTATTGAGTCTACTTGGGGACAGCTGGCTGGGGACACTGTGTCACCAAGCCCCGTGGGCTGGACCTGTAAGGAAAGCCACTGCAGGGGACCCTGGTCTACAAGGGGTTGCTGAGAATATCTGTCATTCTTTTGGTGTCTGCCTGTACTGGAGCCACCCCGTCCCTTCTCTGGGGGCCACTTCTCTGCGTCCACAAAGACGGGCCCTGCACTGGCTTCCAGTGCCTAATTAGGTAGACTTCATGTTAGCTGGAATGGTGGCATGAGGACTGGCAGCCACAGAGCACTACTTTCCACCCTGCGGAGCAGAGCAGCAGAGCCAGGCGTCTGCAGAGGGGACACTGCAGCAGGTGCACAGGGAGGGAGAGGAGGGACGCTGACAGTCCGCGCCATCCCCACTTACTGAACACCTCGGGGGTGCAAGGTGCAGAGCAGCGGCTTGCTATCCACTAGCCACGCACCGTCTTAGCGCACGCCACCCCGTGTTCAAAATGAGGAGCGTGGGGCTCAGAAAGGCAACACTGCTTTCCCACAGTCACCAGCTATGAAGCAGCAGACCAGGTTTCGCACCTGCCTGAGGTCACAGCCCTGTAGCCCAGTGACCACACTAGATGGCTGCCCCAGGTCCTGTCCCACCCTGAGGCCCAGGTGCACTTTTGTGCTTGAGTCCATGACATATCTCTGTGACACTGTAATACAGTACACACGTCTTACCTGTGTGGATCACATTGCACATGTTTTAGCATACGCCTGTGTACATGCGCCCAGTTCAGGATGTGGGACATTTGCAGCCCCTGGAAGGCTCCCTCCTAATGCAACCCAGTCAATGTCCCCAAAGGTAACCACCTCTCTGTCCTCTCTGCCACCATAGATGATCATGTGTTTTTTTACTAGCTCATGTGAGTCTCTCTGTCCTCCAACCTGAAGGTCCTAATTCAGTGCCTTTCAAAGTGTAAGTTGCAAGCTATTAGTTGTTTTAAAATCAAGCATTGTCTCTTTAATGAAATAGAAAACAATTGAAAATACCACAGTGTGTGATATGTGGTCAGGATTTGCAATATCTTTCTCATTTAAAAGTATACTTTTGCGTTAACTCCACGTCAGTGCACATAGAATTTTACATATAGAGCAGGTGAAGTAGAGATGTTGGCAAGGATGAAGATGAAAGGGAGCTCTTGTCCACAGTTGGTGGGAATGTAGATTAGGACAGACCAGCATGGAGATGTCTCAACGAACTAAAAGGAGCCCTACCATATGATCCTGTCATCCCACTACTGGGGATCTACACAAACGAGAAGAAAGCAATGTACTAACAAGATGCCTGCACTTGCATGTGTATCACAGCACTATGCACAATGGCAGACATTCGGAATCAACCTACCCATCAATGGAGGACTGGATAAGAAAATGTGGTATATGTACACAATGTAATAGTATTGAGCCATAAAAAAGAAAGAAATCATGTCTTTGGCAGCAACATGGGTGGAACTGGGGGCCACTATCCTCCGTGAAACAAGTCAGGCACAGACAGGCACATACTGCAAGTTCTCACTCATAAGTGGGAGCTAAATAGCGTGTGCACATAGAAGCAGGGTGTGGACTGATGGACAGGGGAGACTTGGAGGAGTGGGGGTGGATGAAGGAGGTTGTCTGGTGGGTACACTGTGCTCTGTGTCAGTGAGGGAAGCCCTGAGGCCCTGACGTAGGGCATCACCGCAGTAGAATAGATCAATGTAAACTTACACTTGTACCCCATGCATACATACAAATAACAGCTAAGCAAATATGAGACCCCATTATTACCAAAAATAGAAAAGCCAGCTGTGGTCATGTGCCCCGGGGGTCTCAGCTGCTAAAGAGGCCGAGTGCAGTGAGCTACCATGATGTGACTGCACTCAAGCCCAGGTAATAGAGCGTGACCCTGTCTCACACACACACACACACACACGAAGACACAAAAACAAAAAACCAAAGAACCCCCAAAACTCACAACCTTCTTAGTTCACTATCCCCATCTACCCACTACTTGATTTCCATGTCTTTCATTACAGCAAGACGCCCTGGATTTCAACTTGTGTTTCCTGCCTATCTCTACTTCCTTGGCACCCACCTTATGCTGTGGACACATTCCAATAAAGCTCACACCCTGCCAAGCCTCAGAATCCACACTTGCCAACACAGGACCACATTCATAATTTGCAGGTCCCAGTGCAACATGAAATGTGGGGCCCTTGTTCAAAACTGCATTTGTTTCCTAGAGTTATTCTAACAAATTTCTATGAGCTGGGCAGCATAAAAGGACAGAGATTTATTCTCTCACACACTAGGGGTCAGGTGACATGAGTCAAGGCACCAGCAGGGTGGGCTCCTCCTGAAAGTCTCTGAGAGAGTCAGTTCCAGCCTCTCCTGCAGCTTCTGGTGGCTGTAGGGAACAGTTGGTGCATGTTGGCCTGTGACACATCACTCCATTCTTTCCCTCTGACACCAGGTCACCTTCTCTATGCGTCTTCTCCCCTTCTGTTCACTTATTAGGACACTTGTCACTGGATTTACGGCATTCCCTACTTGAATATGACCTCATCACAAGTTCCTTACCTTAACTACATTGGCAAAGACCCTTATTTCAAATAAGGTCACCTTTTAGGTGGACATATCTTGAGGGAGAGGGTCCATGTCCACTGCGAAAAGTCACTCAGAATTTCAAGACAGTCACAGAAGAGCATTAGACCAATTGCAGGACCCTGCAGAGAGTAGGGCCCCGTTCAACCCCACAGGCCACACACCCATGACACCAGGGTGTGCCAAGGTCACCCATGTCCTCCCTTCCTGCCATCACATTCAGAAGGGCTTCTGGTCTTCGTCTTACTGGGCCACTTGGCAGCATTGGACACAGTTGATCACTCCGTCCTCCTTCTGACTGTTGCTTCTCTTGGCTTCCGGGACACTCAGCTCTCCCGGTTTTCCTTTTATCTCCCTGGCCGGCCAGTCAGCCCTCGGTGCCTTCTGCTGGCCCTGCTGTCTCCATGCGCTACAGTCAGGAGGTTGGAGAGCCATGGGGCTCGTGCTCGTGCACTTCTCTCTGTGCACGTGCCTCTTTCAGGGTCTCATGGGGTCCCAGGGCTTTCAACATCCCCTCTGCACAGACGCCTGCTGCTCTGACCCCTCCTCTGAGTTCCAGACAAACAGACCCAGCTGCCTGCTCAACAGCTCCCCCTGGAGGTCTAACAGGCCTCTGAGACTCAGCACGTCCTCACTGCAGTCCTCCCAGTTCCTTGGGCGAAAACCTTCCAGTGACCTAGTTCCTGTCTTTCCTCTCACACGTCCACATGCAGTCTCAGCAAACGCTTCCCATCCCACCTAGAATGAGAGCTCCACTCCCTGCCATGGCTACAAGGCCCTCTGTGAGAACATGGCTGAGTCCTCCCCTACCTCACCCACCTCATCGTTTACTAATGCCACTCTACCTAACTGCCACTCTTGCTCCTTAGATGCACGAAGCTCACACCAAGCGTGCTCCAGCCACAGGGCCTTTGCACCTGCAGCTCCCACTGCCCATGTGGTCTCTGTTCCATCCACTCAATATGGTGCCTCCCTCAAAGTTTGAGTCCAGCTAAAATGTCACCTGGCCAGAGAGGCCTTCCCTGCCCACCCTGTCTGAAGTAGCACTGCCTCGTCCCTCTCTACTCCCATCCCTTGCTTGGTGCTTAGCCATAGACATACTGTATATTCATTTACTCCATGTCTGTGTCCCTAACTAGAATGTAAGTGATGTGAGGTGAGGAATTTGGTTTTTCCACTGCTGTCATCTCCTCCACCTAGCACAGTATATACCACACGTGTTATCAGTCAAAGAATGAATCAAGATGATCCTGTTGCTCTCCTAGCTTAAAGGCACATTTCTGTGCCTTTGCTCATGCTGTTCCTTCTGCTTTGAATGCCCTTCCTCTTTGTCAGCCTAGAAAACTTTTTTTTTTTTTGGAGACTGGTTCTCACTCTGTTGCCTGGGCTCCAGTGCAGTTGCATCCTCACAGCTCACAGCAACCTCAGACTCCTGAGCTCAAGGGATCCTCCTGCCTCAGCCTCCCGAGCAGCTGGGGTCCAGGTGCACACCACCACACCTGGCTAATTTTCTATTTTTGGTAGAGGCGGGTTCTCGCTCTTGCTCAGGCTGTTCCTGAAAGCTCGGTTCTCGTCCTCGAGGCGGCATCAGAAGGAGAACAAGTGATTCCAGGAGAAGGAAAGAGTTCATTACCTTGTCAGCAAAGGTGGAAGAAAGTCAGAACTTCTCCTCTCAAAATGCAGATTTTCCACAACATACAGAGAAATACAGACCTTTTAAGGGGAGTGCCCTCAGTTCTAGGCTATTGTGGTAAAGATTCTAATGGTCCCCTCTCGGCCAAAGACAAAGCCTGTGATCTCTGGCAGCCCCTCCTGAAAGGCTGGTGTCAGGTCCTGGGTGGCTGATTCCCGAGGCTTCTCCTGCCCACCTGCCTGAGGCAGGGATACAGGCCTCGGGCCTCAAAAAGAGTGGGAGGAACTTTTTAAAAGACAGAAAATATCTTTTTTCCTTTTATTTCAAGGTCATTCCCTCTGTTACAAGGCCGTTCTTGAAATCTGGGCCTAAATTAATCTCCCCGCCTTTGGCTCCCAGACTACTAGGAATACAGGCCATAACCACCGTGCCCAGCCCCTCTGGAAAACACTTTTTTTGTTTCTTTTTTTTTTTGAGACAGACTCTGCCTCTGTTGCCTGGGCTAGATTTTCCTGGCATCAAACTAACTCACAGCAACCTCAAACTCTTGGGCTCAAGCGATTCTCTTCCATACCCTTCCCAGTAGCTAGGACTACTGTCTGTGCACCACCACATCTGGCTAATTATTACTATTTTCAGTAGAGACCGGGTGTCACTCTTGCTCTGGCTGGTCTTCAACTCCTGATCTCAACCGATCCTCCTGCTTCAGTTTCAAAGAGTACTAGGACTTCAGGCCTGATTCACCACACCCTGCTAGGCTAGCGTACACAATTCTTACTCCTCCCTCAACACAGAACACAACTTTGACTAGCTTTGTGAAGGCACTAGTTGCTGTAGGACATACGCATAGATTCTCCTCTATATTAAAAAAAAACAAGAAACAAAAAGCAGCAACACAGTCAACCCAAATCATATGCTTCCCTTTCCTCTCCCCCAACACCACACCTTTTCTAGAGGGACATCATAGTAACAGAATAGACGGACAATTTTCGCATTTTCAATTTACTTTTATTTTCATTTTTTAAAAATATCATGCTGCACGGATTTGCGCCTCATCCTTCAGCAGGGGTCATGCTAATCTTCTCTGTATTCTTCCTGTTCTACTAGATGTGCTGCCCAAGCTAACTCCACTTTTATTTTCTAAGTGGAAGCTGCATGGAGGAAGTCAGTAAGCCACCAGAGGGCAGCAGAGCGCTCTTCGTCACACGGAAGCTTTCTTTTTTTCTTTTTTTTTCCTTTTATTTCATCATATTATGGAGGTATAAATATTGTTAGGGTTACAAATATTGCCCCTGCCCCTCTACCCCCCGATGTGTGCAATTCCGGGGTGGCGTGCACCACACAGTTATGGAAGCATACACCCCTTTCCTCCTCCCCCTCCCGCCTGCCCACCACCCCATACAAAGTTTTTTTCCTTTTTTGTTTGTTTGGGTTTTTTTTTTTTTTGACATTTGGTTACATTGTATATCTTTACCTCTCCCTAAGAAGGGTTAGAGTTATGCCCTTCCCCTCCAAAATACTCGCCACCTCCTTAGATTGGGTCCCCACACACACTCGGAATCCCTGGTGAGCATTGCCACCATTTGAAACCATAGTTTTAATGAGTCAGTACCAATTTGATGGCGAGTAGATGTGGGGCCCACTTTCCATGTCTTGTGTCCCCTCACTTTGGATAACGGGCTTAAGCTTAATCCAGGATAGCATAAACGGTGCTAGCTCACTGTCGTTTCTTAGGATTGAGTAATATTCCATTGTGAGCATATACCACATTGTAATTATCCACTCATGAATTGACGGGCACTTGGGTTGTTTCCATGCTTGTTCAATAGTGAATTATGCTGCTATAAACATTCGGGTGCAGATGTCTTTATAATAGAATGTCTTATGCTCTTTTGGGTAGATGCCCAACAATGCTATTGCAGGGTCGAATGGTATTTCTATTTCTAGCTGTTTGAGGTATCTCCAAATTCTTTTCCACAAAGGTTGCACTAATTTGCAGTCCCACCAGCAGTGTAAGGAGTGTCCTTTCTCTCCACATCCTTGCCAGCATTTGTTGTTTTGGGTTTCTTGATATAGGCCATTCTTACTGGGGTTAGGTGGTATCTCATTGTGGTTTTGATTTCCATTTCTCTAATAATTAGAGAAGTTGAGCTTTTTTTTATATGTTTGCAGGCCATTATTCTGTCTTCATTGGAGAAGTTTCTTTTCATTTCTGTCGCCCATTTCTTGATGGGATTGTTTGATTTTTTTCTTGTTAATTCTTTTAAGTTCTAGATAGATTCTTGTTATTAGACCTTTATCAGAGGTGTAGAGAGCAAATATTTTCTCCCACTCTGTGGGTTGTCTATTTGCTCTACTGATGGATTCCTTGGCTGTGCAGAAAAGAATCTCTCTTCAATAAATGGTGCTGGGAAAACTGGTTAGCTACAAGCAGAAGAGCAAATCAGGATCACTGCCTCTCACCTCGCACAAAAATTCACTCAAGATAGATAACAGACTTAAACTTAAGGCATGAAACCTTAAGAATCCTAGAAGATGTTGGGAAGACCCTATCAGACGTTGGCCTGGGCAAAGAATTTTTGAGGAAGACCCCTAAGGCAATCACTGCAGCATCAAAAATAAACACACCGAAGCTTTCAGCACCGGGAACACATGTCACGCTGGCTGGGTGCAGTGGCTCACGCCTGTCATCCTAGCTTTCTGGGAGGCCGAGATGGGTGGATAGCTGCTGCTTCAGGGGTTTGACACCATCCTGAACACTGCCTGAGCACAGTCAGACCCCGTCTCCAAATCTAAAAAAAAAAAAGTAAAAAAGGCAAAAAAAAAATACACAAAAACCAATAAAACGCAAACGGACCCTCTGGCAAGCGCCTGTAGTCCCAGCTACCTGGGAGGCTGAGGCAGAAGGATCGCTCACAGCCCAGGGCCTGGAGCTTGTGGTGACCCGCCCTCGCTGCACTCCGCCCAGGACGCCCAGTGACACTCTGTCTCCACAAAAAAAAAAAAAACATGGAAACGGATCCAGTGCCTGTGGAACCCCCTCCCCCCTCTTTTCAATACAACAACAAAAAAAAAATTCTTTCAAAATCACTCTTTTCACTTCACCATTACGCACACATACACAACTCTTCCTCACATCAAATACTCTCACACACTCAATCTCAAACTCACAACTAGATCCAAAACACACACTCTCTGCATTACACCCCTTACCTCACAACACACCCACACCCTCCTCACCCTCACCCTCACCCCTCATGCGCTGCCCTGCACTTGCCCTACCCTACACACACACCCATGCTCAACACTCACTCAACATGCTCCCCTCACTACTCTGCTCCTTCTTTACACCCTATGCCCTCACTGCACTCCACACCCTGCTTCACACTCACACACGCGCTCACCCAACCTCTTCGCTTAGGGCTCGCTACCACTCCCTGCCACACATACACCACACTTTATTCACACACTCACCCGTTCACAGACACTTGCCTTGTTACACATCTTTCCCATGGTCAATTCTGCTGCTATAAAGTGAAAGTATCTTTGTCATAAAATGGCTCCTTGTCCTTTGCAAAAATACCCAGTAGTGGGATTGCTGGATCAAATGGGAGATCTACTTTTAGTTCTTTCAGGTATCTCTATACTACTTTCCATACAGGCTGCACTAGTTTGCAGTCCCACCAGCGGTGTATGAGTGTTCCTTTTTCTCCCCATCAATGCCAGCATCTCCTGTTGTGGGACTTTTGGATGAAACCCATTCTCACTGCACTTAGGTGATATCTCATTTTAAAGAAATCAGTCTTAAGTCATGTGACAATAAAGGACCAGCCACCAGATTTACAAACAATTGGCCATCACTCACTCCAATGGCAATATTTCAAAAAAAATAATAGAAGTTGAAATCTCAGTCTAGCCATTTAGTCTATGTCCCTTGGGCCAGTTTCAATCTACCTGACCCCCAATTTCCTCATAAGCTAGGGATACTTGCTTCCCACTATCACCTCCTCACATGGTTGTTGTGACAACTAAGTGTGGTAACTAAGGTCAAAGCTAAATAATGCCCGCCAGGTGCGGTGGCTCATGCCTGTAATCCTAGCACTCTGGGAGGCCGAGGCACGTGGATTGCTCAAGGTCAGGAGTTAGAAATCAGCCTGAGCAATAACGAGACCCTGTCTCTACTAAAAATAGAAAGAGATTAATTGGCCAAATAAAAATATATAGAAAAAAATAGCAGGGCATGGTGGCACATGCCTTTAGTCCCAGCTACTCGGGAGGCTGAGGCAGAAGGACCGCTTAAGCCCAGGAGTTTGAGGTTGCTGTGAGCTAGGCTGACATCATGGCACTCTAGCCTGGGCAACGGAGTGACACTCTGTCTAAAAAAAAAGAAAAAAATCCTAAAATGCCTGGCATATGCTTAGTGTTTCTATTTAATACATCATTATTCCCATAGAAAGAAGCAAGGGAACTGTTACCAGACACCAATTATCTGCTCAGGACTTTGAATCCTTAAAGCAATCTAGTGAGGAAGGATGGGAGGTTAAATGACATGCTTAAGGCCACACAGTCAGCCACAAGAATAGCAGCTCACACTAAGCAGGTACTTGCCCTGTGCCAGGCACTCACTGCTCTGAGCATTTGCATGGCTTATCTGCCTCTCACAAAGGTCCTAAGCGGTGGGTATCACCATTATGCCTGTTTGACGGAAAAGGAAATGGAGCCACATGGAACTGAGGCCACAGTCATAATGTGGAATATGAGTGTGGAGCTGGGGTGAGAGCTGAGGCAGTGTAGCTCTGGAGCCTGAGTTCTGACGGCCACGCCACCCGGCAGAGGTGGAGTTTCACCTGAGGTCAAGCTGAGACAGAGCCCAGGCTCTTTCCACCACCCTACGCAGCTTCCAAGCTAGTGTCACTGAGAGCTCGGCACTTGTCCTCGAGGCCACATCAGAAGAATGAGGACAAGGCATTTGAGGAAAAGGGAGCAGGAGGTGATTAACTTGCCCACCACTTAGGAGCATGGACAATCTTATCTGAAATGCCATTGTCCTAACAATGAGCAGAAATACAGACTTTCAAGGGAGGCCAGTCAGCTTCAGGCAACTGCTGTTCAACTACAACTGATGACTCTGATGGTCCCATCTCTGCCCAAGACACCCCCGTGCTTTCTTCCTGCATGAGAGTCCAAACCGGACCTCCAGGACCTTCCCCCACCAGACCCAGCTCCTGTGCAGGCCACGAGTTCTGAACAGCCATGTCCTGTAGCACACAGGATAAAAGACATCCCCACACACACCCTGGCCTAGGCAGGGATGCAGGTCCCAGTTCCCCCAAGTAGTAGCGGATGATTTAATGAGACAGGAAACATTTTTGGCACATTTTGAGGCCCTTTCCTCTGTTACACTAGCCTTCCTAAGGCCTGATGAAGACTCTCATGAAAAACCAAACCAATAGGCCCGCCGTGACCCCACTACAGCCCCCTCCAGCCGCTGCCATGTGTCCCTCTTCTGCATCCTAACTGCACTTCTTAGGTGGCCTCTAGTCACTGCCTCCATTTCTTCCCCTCTCACTCCCGCCTCCACCCTCTGCAGTCTGGCTTCTGCCACCTCCCCTCCCCGGAAACACCAATCAGCAAGTCACTAGTCGCTTCCACGTCACTGAACCCACAGGGCGTCTTTGAAGCCTCTTCTGAGAATCCAGAATGTTCTGATTTTGACATATCATCGGCTTCTGTGACAGACCCCACCTCGGGTTCCTCCCACCTCTCTGACTGTGGCTCTGTCTTCTTTGCAGCCTCAATATTCTCTCCCAGGACACTAAATGCACGTGGGCCTCAAGTCTTGGTCCTCGGCCTTCCCTCCTCCCCCTCTCTGTCCTCCTCCCTCTTTTCTGTCGTTTTTCCCAGCTTCCATGTCATCTACATGCCACTGACCCCCAAAGTCACATCCACAGGCCAAATGTCCCTCTGCCTGCAGACCCGTGAATGCAGCTGGCTCTGTGACATCTCAGCCTGAGTGTGTGAGAGACCTCTCCACCCCACATGCATAGAACCAGCCCGGATCCTCCCGCCAGAGCCCTGGCCCTTCCGCCATCCAGATCTCCACCCCCTTCCCTCTCCCTCCACTCAACTCCCCACCACGCTCTGTGCCTGTGGGTCTTCTTCGGGTCTCCACACTCTGTCCTCTTCCCTCCGTCCGCAGGGTCACCACTGTCCTCAGCCTTCTCACTGGCATTTCACACGGTCCCTGAGCTGGTTTCCCTGCTGAAACTACTTCTGTGCTTTCCCTCATGTTCAAAGAAAGGTCACAATTCCTGGCCTGGCCTCTGAGGCCCTGTGTGCTGTGGCTCTGTTCCTTCTCCAGCCTTGTCACCCTCGGTTTCTGTTTCCCTCCAGGACTGACCCTCATTCTTTCCACTGCCATCCTTATGTGTCTGGTAAGTGCCCTGCTCCCTCCTGTCCCAGGACCTTTACACATACTGTCCCCTGCTGTTTTTTAAAAAAAATTTTTGTAGTGACAAGATCTCACTATTTTGCCCAGGGTGGTGTTTAACTCCTGACCTCAAGGTATCTTTCGGCCTTGGCCTCTCAAAGCGCCAGGATAACAGGTTTGAGATACCTTGCAGGCCTGTCCTCTTTTTATGGGAAGTTGTTTGCCGACTAACACGTAGTCATCCCTTAGATGACAAGTCCATGGCCACCGTCTCAGAAAAGGCCCAAGGCTTCTCCCTATTATGTGGTCTCAGCCAACTGTCCTTCCTACACCTGATTGTGATTGTAACTTTACAGGTCTCTATGTCATTCTTGATTACTGGACTCTACTAAATTTTAAGCTGCATGAGGGCTGGGATGGTGTCAGTCCCTCCCACAGCTGTGTCCCTACTTGGCAGCACAGTGCTGGGGACACAGCAGCTTCTCCATGTATATTTGTGGAAGGAAGGAATGAAAATACATTGTTTTCTTTTTCCTGAACCTGTAATTTTGCATTGGCCTCCCATGATGCAGTGAAGTATCCTGGCTAGTTCTTGAGCTATTTCTGTGAGGAAGAAGAGCGGAGTTCATAAATGGAGTGACAATGGGGTCAAGGACTAACTATCAGTTAAACGTGTTCCCTCTGCTTGTAGTGTTTGCATTAGAGAATTGGAAACAAGTCGGGTGTGGTGATGTGTGTTGGTAATACCGGCTACTCAGTATGCTGAGGTGGGAGGATCACTGGAGTACAGGAGGGCTATACAGTGCCACTTTGTATCTATTAATAATATAAATACTTTAAGAAAAGTAGTGACGTGTTTCACACTTTTGCCATGATAGGAGATGGGAGCCATGTTGGAGGTGGGAGACCCTTTCCCGTGTCACTCACATCAGCCCCCAGCCCCCAGTCCACCTTAACTAGGGCTGAGGCCAGAGCTGGGTGTGGGCTGTGACTGGGAGAAGAGCCAGACTTGTACTGACAATGAGTGGCCGCATCGTCAGGGACAATGCACGGGTCCTCCCTGAGCCTCACCGGCTTCGTGTTCACTAGCTCAGTTGTGTTGACTGAGTATTTCTGCAGGGCACACTGTGTGCCAGGCACAGAGCTAGGACTGGGGGTAGAGAGGAGACCGGGACTGACATTGTCCCTGCCCTTGCGTGGGGGAGACAGAGGAGCAGGAGATTACAGGAGACACGGTAGGTGCTCTGAGAGGAGGAAGCACTGTGGGAGCCCAGGGGAGGGCCTGGCCCAGCCTAGGGGAGAGGGGATGTGCCCTGAGCCCACTCTTAAGGCACGAGTAGGACCCACCCTTGTCACAGGGGGTAGGGGACTCTGAAGGAAGGGCTTTTGAGCAGAAGGAGCAGCATGAGCAAAGGCACGGAGACAGGAACCTGCACGGAGTGTGGGGGAACAGTGGGGAGTTCTGCTGTGCTGTACGCGGTTGGCGTTGCCGGGAGCAGAGGCTGGAAGGGGAGGCCTGGGCCTGTCGTGGCAGCTGGGACAACATGACCAGGCAAGGGGGAGGGCTCTGTGCACAGCTTTCACAGGAAAGCGGCATGTTTGTGGTTTGGAAACATTCTTTGGCTAATGTAGTTTTTCTTTTTCTCCTTTCTTTTTTTTTTTATTTTTGACATGGGGTCTCACTGTGATGCCCAGGCTGGAGTGCAGTGGCATGATCATAGGTCATTGTAACCTGAGTTCCTGGGCTCAAGCGATGCTGTCCCCCCAGCCTCAACAGTAACTAGGAGTGCAGGCAGGCACCACTACACCTGCTAACTCTCCTACCAAAATTTTCTGTCGGGAGAGGGTCTTGCTATAATGATCAGGCTGGTCTCAAAGTCATGGCCTCAATTAATCCTTCCACCTGGGCCTGTGAAGTGCTGGGATTATAGGTGTGAGCCACCGTGCCTGTCCCCTGGCTGCTGTGTTGAGGACACAGTGGATATGGGTGGGCACAGGGAGGCAGTCCTCCATCAAACACTCAGGACAGGGACATTTCTGGGGGTAATACATCCGGGGAGCAGTCACATAGCTCTCATATGTTTGTTCCAGCAATAAGCCACTGTCACATGCCTGGACAATAAAGCCTGCACTGATTTAGCACTGAGTCCTATACTGATTTAGTGGGTTAATGTGGGATCTGTCACCACAGTGTCGTGTGCAGTGCAGAGCAGTAGACGGGGGTGATGGCCGGATGGGGTTGATCAGGCCTTAGCTGTCCCCTAGGAACACTGGTGCCCACCTGTCACTGAGCTGCCCCTCCTCTTCCTGGTCAGAAATGTCGACAAGGATGGAAGAAGTCTCCAGAAGGTAATTGCTTGTTTTACATTAGATGTTTGCTTTTTTTTTTTTTTAATTATTTCAAGTTCACAGACAAAGTGTAAGATTTGTACAAACAACCTTTTATAACTCCAGTGTGAAAAGTCTCTGTCCCCTGAGGGTGCCTCCAGCCCTTCCTGAGCACATCAGGCTGCCTTTCTCTTGGCCACCACGGATCCTGAGCAGTCTAGAGGATGCCCTAGGCCAGGAGGACAGAAGCCAGTATACTGAGGTACAGAATATTAAAGCCTGCTTGGGGTCATATAAATTTATAAGGCTCAAGGTGCATTCTCCAGGGAATGCACCCATTCCCTGGAGAAGCCGGCCACTTCTTGAGGGAATGGGAATTGATAGCTCTGAGCTATGTGCCTGCAAATGTTTATCCTAGGCTCATGCCCAGAATTGTTATGTGACACCAGTCACTATAGGCCCCAGCTCCTGGCCAGATCCGGGACCTCACATGACCAGAGCATACGCCTTTTTGGCACCAAAGCCTTTCTTTGTTCCAACCGCTATATAAACAGCATAGAAAAGCCCCCAGAGGGCCGCCATTGCTTCCCATTTCTTCCTATTCAACCTCTTGCTGTGCCATTGTCTACCTGCTTGATATCCCAGCATGTTGTTGCCTTCACCGCTATCTGAGACTGTCCCTGAGGATTAGCCTCCCTCCAGTGTTGAGATTACCCCAGAAGATAAGCCTGTGGTGCTGATAATGGGGTCCTAGTGGAATGATTACATGATTACTCTTTCGTGTTCTTCCCCCTGCAGTACTTTTCTCTTACTTTCTCTCTTTTTCTCTTCCCCCTTAATAAATGTAAGTAATAGGTGTGGATTGTGGTGGTTTGTCCTGCAGATCGAGCTTAAAATAGAAAAAAGTCTGTGCACAGCGATTGATAAAATTAATTATCAATACAGCCAGTCCCGAGTGACGTGGAGGGCGGCAGGAAGACGCTGTGGCCTAAGGGAAGTACTAGGGCAGGAGGGGCTGCCCTGGGCCGAGGGAGCCAAAGGTCCACTGGGTACCTCAGCTCAGAGCCAGCCCATTGCCATCCTACCTGATTGCATCAGCCACCTCCTTGGGGTGGGTACACTCAGCCTGGTGGGGAGTCAAGGCAGAGTCACCTCACAGACAGACCAGGGGGACAGGGAGGTGTCATGTGTCCTCTATAGGCCTCACTGCTGGTCAGAGGAAATGGACACTCTCCATGCCTGGGACAGAGAAGAGGCCCTGAGTCTCCTTCGCCCCTGTGGTAGTTAGTGCAGTGTCGGTGAAAAATTTTCAATGAGACCCATACTGACCAATGCATTATTCATTATGATGCAGTACATACAGTCATACAGACACACACACAGTCATACACACACACAGTCATACACACACACAGTCATACACACACACAGAGTCATACACACACACAGAGTCATACACACACACAGAGACATACACACACACAACAGTACTATGAAAGAGGGGCAGATTTGGCACAGTTTTGTTAAGAAGACCTACCTGACCGTAACAGGAGTCTGACAATGCAGAGGCTGCTTTGGAAAGTAGCAAGTTGGTCATCACTGGAGATGTTCAAGTAGAGGGTGGGCCCATCTGGGGTGCTACATGGAGGAATTTCTGCATGCAAAAGAAGGTCAGAGTGCATCACTGCTAAGGGCTTTTCCAGTCTTTGGTGTGGAAGAGTCTACACTGAACTTCTGCAAAGTCCTGTTACTACTGTGAACTATCCATGCTCCATCTCTGCATTTGATCCTACCCAAAGACCTTGCTCCAGGAGTTCTCCAATGCTGGGGTCTGATTGCAACTCCCCAAAACTCATGTGTTGAACAGAGGTGGGTTCTTTTGGAAGTGATGAAGTCGTTAGGGGGAATCCCCCATGAAAGGGATTAGTGACCTTGTAAAAGAGGGTGAAGGAAGCACCCTAGCCCCTTTGTCTCCTCCTACCATGTGAGGACACAGAGCAGGCACCATCTATGAGGACCACGCCCTCTTCACACACCCACTCTGCTGGTGCGTTGATCTTGAACTTCCCAAACTCCAGAACCACTAGCAATACATTTCTGTGGTTTATAAATCACCCCACCACGGGTAGTTTGTTACAGAAGCTCCCATGGATGAAGACATCCCCTCTCTCCTGTATCATCAATTTTTCCCTCTGACTGAATCATCCCTATTAGGACACAAATATGCTGTTTATTCTTCAATTGAAGAAAGAGAAAAATGGTTTCCTTTCACTCCTCTGTCAGGTCTCTCCTTCCCTTTTTCTAAATTGTTCAAAAGAGTTATGTGCACTTGCTGCCTCCTGTCTTCCTCTTTCAACCCTCTCTTTTACATACTCCTACCAAGCGTTTGCCCCACCACTCCACCAACATTCTACTTAAGATCATCAACGACTCACATGCTGTAAGTTGACCCAATGATCGATCTTCTGCATCCTCCTCTGCCTTGTCCCATCTGCATAATGGATAAAGCTGGCCTCTCCCTGCTCCTCAAGGATAACACACCCCTGGCTTTCCTCCTCGCTCACAGGTTCTCCGTCTCCGTGGTGGGCTCCTCCTCATCTCCTGACTTCTAAACGGCGGGGCGCCCCAGGGCCGTGTCCTCAGACCTCCTTTCCTTCCCAGTGTTGCCCGCTGGTCTCATCCTGACCCAGGGCTTTACATAAATGCCGCACGTGGTTCTTGCCTCTCCGTCCTGGACAAGTCCCGCGTCCCGATCTCCAGTCAGGACCTCCGTCCTCAACTGCAGACGTGTATAGCCAACGGCCCCCATGGCCTCACCACCTGACAGCCAGGTCATGCTGAACAGGCCAAACGAATCCCTGACGTTGAAACCTGAGCCTCCAACAATCTTCCTCATTTCAGAGAGGGTGATTGCATTCCTGCAACAATGTAGCCAAAACCTTAGCGCCATCTCACACCCTACATCCAAGTCATCAGTCAATCCTGTCAGCTCTACCTTCAATGTGTCCCCAGAGCCCACCCACTTCTCACCTGCTTCACTCTCTCTCAGGATCTGAGCCACTGTTATCGCACCCCAGTTAGTGCACAGCCTCCCCACTGGCCTCCCGCACTTCACAGGGGAGCCTGGAAGACATAATGCAGATCTTGTCACTTCTCTGCCCAGAAGTGCCCAATGGCTCCATCTTCCCCCAAGAAAAAGCCCAAGTCCTCATTTCAACTGCTCACCTCCTCACCCACCCTGCGCCCTGCAGTGGCTAATGTGCTTGCCATTCCTGTGACAGCCGGGCACGCTCCTGCACTAGAGTGCTCTTTCCCCAGACATCTGTTTGGCTCGCTGTCATCCGTCATTCAGGGGTTCATGCTGAGGCCTTACTAGACCATCGATTTCAAATCGCAACTCCCGTGCCATTGCCTCTCGCCCGCTCTCCCTTCTCTGCTGTGTTTTCTCCTAGGATTCATTGAACATAGTGTAAAAAGGAATTGTCTGGGGGGGGATAGGAGATTTTTTTGTCTCTTTAATACTTCCCCAATTCTTTTGGGGAATTGATACCTTGCCTGCATCCCTGAGGCAGTTTAAGTGATTTTTAAAAGTTGGAGGTGGTGCCAGCCCCCCAGGTGGGTGGCTGGCAGAGGTCACAGGCTTTGTGTTTGGCAGAGATGTGATGATTACAATAGTTAACCACTGTGATTGCCTGAAGCTGAGAACCCTCCCTTTAAAAGCTCTGTATTTCTGCCTATGTTTGGGAAATTTGGGATTTTGAGAGGAGAAACTCTTCCATTTATCCTCTTTTGAAAAGTACATTCTCTTCCCTTCATCCTCAAACTGCTTGTCCTTGTTGCTGTGATTCGGGCTCATGCACTAGTGGCTGAGTTTTTGGCAACACTAGGAAACTGTGTTTTACTCACTTATTGTTTTTTATTCTTGAATGTAACCTCCATAAGGCAGGACATTTTGTCTATGTGGTTTACTAAGGCCTCTCCTGCTCCTAGAGTCGTGCCTGGCACAGGTGGGTGCTCAGTAAGTGTTTGCTAATCTCCCAGACACACTGGTGAGTGACAACCACTAGTTGCAGAACAGCAGACTAGTGTGATCCAACTTATGTTAAAGAGCATCCCCAGAGCACCACGGTATTCCTGCGTGTGCATGCACGTGGATGTCACTGCATGGAATAGAGTCTGGAAGGGTCACAGCAAAGCCAGAGCAGTGGCTGCAGTGACTGTTATTCCCGGAGGGCCCGGGAATAGGGGAGGGTGCCCAAGGAGACTTCAGTCATATCTGTAACGTTTTCATCTTTTCTAAGGAAAATGTGTTCCTGTATTACTTTTGTAGGATTTAAAAGAAATTACGATGTATTGATTAAAAATTATGCATTGTAACAATTTCCAGAAGGTGACCAGCAAAAATCTGAGGGAGTCCGTAAGGGCTAAAAGCCACTCTTAGTGATGGCACCTACTACCACATCCACCCACACACGACACACAACGCTTGTGCAGCACCTACTGTGTGTCAGGCACTGTTGAACGAGCTGGCATATAGCAGTGAACTAGACAGAGGGGGCCCTCTTCCTTGTGCAGTGGCCTTTCCAGTGGGGACCCAGAGCCGCTCGAAGTTGAAGGTGTAGATTCTGCAGCTGCAGGAGTAGCTGTCCTGAGGGCCGATGTGCAGGCCCAGGCTGCCTCTCGCCACCTACACTCGTCCTGCCAATCCCTCCCTCTGGGGCTGCAAAGACCCACATCCTTTATGGTTTATATTTTATATTTTTGTCTTGTTTCCTTTTGCTATTTTTTTTTTTTGAGACAGAGTTTTCCTCTGTCGCCCGGGCTAAAGTGCCATGGCATCAGCCTACCTCACAGCAACCTCAAACTCCTGGGCTCAAGCGATCCTCCTGCCTCAGCCTCCCAAGTAGCTGGGACTACAGGCATGCGCCACCATGCCCGGCTAATTTTTTCTGTATATAATAGTTGGCCAATTAATTTCTATTTATAGTAGAGACGGGGTCTCGCTCTTGCTCAGGCTGGTTTCGAACTCCTGACCTGAAGCAATCCGCCAGCCTAGGCATCCCAGAGTGCCAGGATTACAGGCGTGAGCCACCACACTCGACCTTGTCATTTCTTTCACAGATGAGGTCTTTCTCCATCACCAATGCTGGTGGACAGTGGCCACATCATAGCTCACTGCAACCTCGAACCCCTGGGCTCAAGGGAACCAGATCCTCCTGCCTCAGCCTCCTGAGTAGCTGGGACAACAGGCACACAACCCCATGCCTGGCCAATCTTTTTTAAAATTTTTCTTTTGTAGAGTTGGGGTCTCACCATGTCACCCAGGCTGATCTTAAACTACTGGCCACAAGTGGTCCCCCATTCTCGGCCTCCCAAAGTGCTGGGATTAGAGGTATGAGCCACCTTACAGGCCTACTGTCCTTTCTTGAAACAGGGCCTTGCCCCCTAACACCTAGTCATCCCTTCTATGTCAGCCCCATGGCCACCACCTCAGGAAGGCCCCAGGGTTCCCCCTACTACGTGTCTCAGACAACTCTCCTTCCAACAACTGATCACGGTTGTAACTTTACATGTTCGTGTGTCATAGATGATTTTCAACCTTTAGTAGACTGTAAGCTCCATGAGGGCTGGGCTGGTGTCAGTCCCTCCCACAGGTGTGTCCCCAGTTCTCGGCACAGTGCTGGGACACAGCAGCTTCTCCATGAATATTTGTGGAAGGAAGGAATGAAAATGCATTGTTTTCTTTTTCCTCAACCTCTACTGTAGCATCTGCCTCCTAGGATACAGTGAACTATCCTGGCTAGCTCTTGAGCTATTTCTGTGAGGAAGAAGAGCAGAGTTGGTAACTGGAGTGACATATGGGGTCACAGGCTAACTACCAGTTAATCCTGTTACCTTTCGTGGTGGTGTTTGCATTGGAGAATTGGAAACAAGTCGGCTGCGGCCGAGCGTGCTGGTAATCCCAGCTGAGGCTGACGTGGGAGGATGGCTTCAGCCCAGGAGGGCGATATAGTGACTCCTTGTACCTACAACAAAAATAAATACTATTAAAAAAGTAGTGGCAACAGTCACAGTTTAGCCATGGTAGGACATGGGAGCTATGTTGGAGGTGGGAGACTCTTTCAGGTGTCACTGAAATCATTTCAGTGTGACCTTGAGTTCCTGGGCTCAAGGGATCCTTCTGGCTCAGCTTCATGAGTATGTAGGACCATAAACATGCCCCAGCACACCTGGTAACTTTTAAAAAAAAATTTGTTGTAGAGAGAGGGTCTTCCAAGTTGTCCATGCTTGTCTCAAACTCCAGACCTCAAGTGACACTCCCACCTTTGCCTACAAAAGTGCTAGAATTACAGGACTGAGCCACTGTACCCGCCTCTTTGCTGCTGTCCTGAGGACCCCCTGGAGCTGGACCTGCAGAGGGAGGCAGTCCTCAGTGAGACATTGGGGACAGGGACATTTCTGAGCGTAACACTTCCATGGAGTAGTCACATATCTGGGAGGTGTTTGTTCCTATAATAAGCCACTGTCATGTACCTGGGCACTAAGCCTTATATTGATTTAGTGGATTAATACTGAATCTATCTTGGAACCTATTGCATGCAGTGGAGATAACATATGGGGGTGTCAGTGGAGCATTGGAGGGGATCATGTCTCATCTGTCCCCTAAGAACATGGGTACCCATCAGTGACAGGACTGCCCTTCTTATTCCCGGCCAGAAATGTCCATGAGGAAAGAAGAAGTTTCCAGAAGGCAATTGTTTCTTTTACATTAGTTTTTTTTTTTTTTTTGCTTTTTATTTTGAAGTTATTTCAAGTTCACAGAAAAGCTATAAGATTTTTACAAAGAACCCTGTATGACTCCAGTATAAAAAGTCTCTGTCCCTTGAAGGTGCTTCTAGCCCTTCCTGAGCATGTCAGGCTGCCTTTCTCTCACCCACCAGGGAACCAGGGTAGTCAAGAGGATGTCCTAGGCAAGGAGGACGGAAGCCGGTCCTCAGTGTCCTGGAGGGCGGCAGGAAGACGCTGGGGCCTAAGGGAAGTACTAGGGCAGGAGGGGGTGCCCTGGGCCGAGGTAGCCAAAGGTCCACTGCATACCTCAGCTCAGAGCCAGCCCATTGTCATCGTACCTGATTGCATCAGCCACCTCCTTGGGGTTCAATGGGGACACTCAGCCTAGTGGGGAGTCAAGCCAGAGTCACCTCACAGATAGACACGGAGGCAGGGAGGTGTCATGTGTCCTCTAGAGGCCTCATCACCTGTCAGAGACAAGGGTCACTCCCCATGCTTGGGACAGAGAAGAGGCCTGAGTGTCCTTGGCCCCTGTGGTAGTCAGTGCAGTGTCTGTGAAATATTTTTGATAAGACCCGTACTGAGAAATGCACTTTTCATTATGACCCAGTACACACAGTCATACACACACACACATGTGACAGTATTATGAAAGTTTCAAATAAAACCCTTACCACATATGACACAATGTGATATTTTCTATTCTTTTCAGTTTTATTAAAAAGACAATGCTTGATTTTAGAAACCACTAATAGCTTTCAACTCACTGTTTGAAAGACACTGAATTAGGATGCTCAGATTGCAGGACAGAGAGACTCACAAGAGCTAGTAAAAAACACAAGATCATCTATGGTGGCAGAGAGGACAGAGAGGTAGTTACCTTTGGGGACACTGACTGGGTTGCATTAGGAGGGAGTCTTCCAGGGGCTGCAAATGTCCTACATCCTGAACTGGGCACACGTACACAGGCGTATGCTAAAACATGTACAACGTGATCCACACAGGTAAGACGTGTGTACTGTATTACAGTGTCACAGAGATGTGTCATGGACTCAAGCACAAAAGTGCACCTGGGCCTCAGGGTGGGACAGGACCCGGGGCAGCCATCTAGTGTGGTCACTGGGGTACAGGGCTGTGACCTCAGGCAGGTGCAAAACCTGGTCTGCTGCTTCACAGGTGGTGACTGTGGGAAAGCAGTGCCGCCTTTCTGAGCCCCACGCTCCTCATTTTGAACACGGGGTGGCGTGCGCTAAGACGGTGCGTGGCTAGTGGATAGCAAGCCGCTGCTCTGCACCTTGCACCCCCGAGGAGTTCAGTAAGTGGGGATGGCGCGGACTGTCAGCGTCCCTCCTCTCCCTCCCTGTGCACCTGCTGCAGTGTCCCCTCTGCAGACGCCTGGCTCTGCTGCTCTGCTCCGCAGGGTGGAAAGTAGTGCTCTGTGGCTGCCAGTCCTCATGCCACAGTTCCAGCTACAGCCGCACACTGCATGTTCCTCAGTCCCAAATCCAAATTCCTGAGAGCAGCAGCCTGACTGATCCACCTTGGGTGAGGTGTCCACCCCTTCTCCAGTACCCGTGGCGGGGGAGGGGCAGGAGGACAAGCTGGGGCCCAGCATTCCACATGATAGGGAAAAAACCCCACCCTGGGGCCCCATGGCTAAACTCACTACTGATTGGATACTTTTTGAATCCCACTGCTGATTGGATGTAAAGCTTGTTGCTGATTGGATATTAAAGCTTGTTGCTGATTGGATGTAAACCTTGTTGCTGATTGGACGCTTTTTGAATCCCACCGCTGATTGGGTAATTCCTCATAATCATAGTTTATTGGTTGTGTGTAACCCCAAGAACTTTATCAAACTGGAGGAGAACAAGTAAGCGGTGCTCAGAATTTGGTGGCGTGCCCCTTTGAGCCTGCTGGCGGAATAAAGGCTGATTCACGACCCTCTGTGTGCCGCTCGGTTCTTTCCCTGGTCAGTAGCTGTTAACACTTGCTGTTACACTTGCTGGAACATTTTGGTTCCCTGACCGGGAAAGCCTACCGTGCCGGCCCCTTGAAGCCACCGGATAGGGGACAAACACAGCAAGGGCGGGACCTCTACAACTGAGACAAGCCGGCGCTGAACCACCATTTGCGGGAATCTTCTCTCCTCAGGAGCTTGCACGGGCCGCAGAGCCTCGGACTCACCAGGACACTCCGGAGGGAAGGAGCAGTCAGACCAAGGTCAGGACATTGGACAAGGTAGGGTCCCGGGACCCACCTGAGATAGGCCCGTCAGCGGGATGGAAGAGGAGCCTGATCACCTCCTAAGGGTAGGCCCCATCATCGAGATGGGAGAGGAGCTTGGCCACCTCCTAAGGATAGGGACCCCCCAGGGGAGGGAATGTGTAACCTGTGTGTAAATGTGTGAGTGGAAGGAACACAGTGACTGTTTGCCGTCATTGTGTCTGAAGCCCCACAGCTTTGGCTATGGGGTTTGAGTGGGTACTAACCTGGGGTTCTGTGGTGGCGCCGTACAGCATAACAGTGATGCACTCCCTGTCATAGGGAGTGACGGGGCCTGGGCTTTATATGGGTATGTCTTAGCCAAGATGCGCCTAAGTTCCCGGGAAGGACACAGCCAGGCAGACCCCTGAGAGAAGCCCCTACCCCTTGTCTGCCTTGTGACGAAAGAGAAAGGGGAGGAGCCGGAGCAGGGACCAGAGTCTGGGCAGGGTCAAGGTTCAGAAAAGGAGTGTTGTCGGTGGTGTAGGGAACAGGAGTTCTGGTTAAACCAGTTAAAATATGGGAGAGTCCAAATTGAAGCCAACAGTTCTAAGGTGCATGCTGATAAATTTCATATGTTCAGTATGGACAATGGTGACTGGGACTCTGGGCCACCCAGATCAATTCCCTTACATAGATTCATGGCTAGAGATTGCCCAAACTATGCCCCTTTGGGTTCGGTTCTGCGCTGACAAGGGACAGAGTAGGGTTCTAGCGGCTCAGAGGGTCCCCAATCTCAAGGCAAAGCCAATACATCAAGGAGACCCAATCGAGGACCCACCACTGCCTTACAACCCACAAGTCACGCCACCCTCTCGGCACCCCCGACTGCACCCGCCACCCCACCACCATCGATTTCTCCACCACTGGCATCTCCACCACTGGTGTGCTGGTTGCGGTCTGCCTAAGCCCTTACCCCGGGCTTCCAGATGCCTCTGTGTGAAATTCGAGGTCTGCCGCAGGTTTGGGATGACGGAACCATCCAGCCCGGGCAACCCGCACTGTATTATCAGCCTTTCTCCACCACCAACCTATTGAACTGGAAACACCATACACCGTCCTACTCAGAGAAACCGCAGGCCCTCATCGACCTCCTGGAGTCTATCTTCCAGACTCACCACCCCACGCGGGAAGATTTGCCGGCAACTCCTGCTGACCCTCTTCAGTACCGAAGAACGGCGTCAGATCGTGACTGGCACTCAGAAATGGCTGCAGGAACGGGCGCTGGTGGGCACCCGGGATGTGGAACAATGGGCATCATGAGCGGTGCCCGAGACCAACCCAGAGTGGGATTTCAATGCACCAGAAGGACAAGCGGCGCTTGAGCGGTACCGAGAGGCTCTTCTCCAAGGAGTGCAGGAAGGGGCCAAAAAACCGACCAACATGAACAAGGTTGCCCTAATTACCCAGAATCCAGAGGAGTCACCCTATGACTTCTATGAGCATCTCTGTGAGGCATACCGACTATACACACCTATTGACCCGGAAGCAGCCGAAAACCAGAGAATGGTGAATGCATCGTTCCTCGGGCAATTGGCCTCCGACATCCGGAGGAAGCTGCAGAAACTCAAAGGACTCGCAGGCATGAGCATCACACAGTTAATGGAGGTGGCCCACAAGGTGTATGTCAACCGGGACCAGACTGCTCAGAGGGAGATAGATCAGAGGATGAAGAAAAAGGCCGCTCTCCTGGCTGCTGCCCTTGGTAGACCTGACCTGTCCAAGCGGCCTGGACCCCCACAAAAGGGAGGATCCGGAGGATGGGCACCCCTGGCAAGAGACCAGTGCACCAATTACAAGGGGTTCAGCCACTGGAAGACTGAATGCCCCCACAAGAGAAGTCGCCTGTCATAAGGGAGGGCCCGTTGGGGACTATCCAGCAGAAACTGGAAGCCCAAGAGCTAGTGGGGCTCGCTGGCATTGACTCTGAGTTGGGTCGACTGGGTTCCTTCAACCTTGGCCCTCAGGAGCCTACGGTCAAGATGAAAGTAGGGGCCAACAAATGACAGTCATGGTGGACAATGGAGCAGAACACTCAGTTGTGACAACCCCTGTGGCCCCACTTGCAAAGTAGGAAACAACTATAGTGGGACCTACCAGGACTTGGGTAGCCAGACCCTTCTGCCAGTCCTGGGTATGCCAAATAGGGGGCCATCAGATAAGGCATGAGGTCCTCTACATGCCAGAATGTCTGGTGCCTCTCTTGGGATGGGACTTGCTGAGCAAGTATGAGGCAGATGCCATCCAGAGGACCAAAAATAAGTTGGCGGAGAAAGATAAGGAGTGCACTGACCTGAGGCGCAGCCACCAGCGGGCAGTGGAGTCCCTGCAGGTCTCCCTGGATGCTGAGACCTGGTCCTGCAATGAAGCACTGAGGCTCAAGAAGAAGGAGGGTGACCTCAGTGACCTGGAGCTGCAGCTGGGCCATGCTACCCGTCAGGCCGTGGAGGCCCAGGCGGCCACACGGCTGCTGCAGGCCCAGCTGAAGGAGGAGCAGGCAGGGCGGGATGAGGAGCAGCGGCTGGCAGCTGAGCTCCGAGAGCAGGCACAGGCCCTGGAGCGCCGGGCTGCGCTGCTGGCTTCTGAGCTGGAGGAGCTGCAGGCTGCGCTGGAGCAGGGCGAGCACAGCCGGTGGCTGGCGGAGCAGGAGCTGTTGGAGGCCACCGAGCGCCTCAACCTCCTGCATTCACAGAACACAGGCCTCCTGAACCAGAAGAAGCAGCTCGAGGCAGATTTGGCCTAGCTGAGTGGGGAGGTGGGGGAGGCTGCCCAGCAGAGGCGGGAGGCAAAGGAGAAGGCCAAAAAGGCCATCACCAATGCCGCCATGATGGCTGAGGAGCTGAAGAAGGAGCAGGACACAAGTGCACACCTGGAACAGATGAAGAAGACACTGGAACAGACGGTGCGGGAGCTCCAGGCCCGGCTTGAGGAGGCTGAACGGGCTGCCCTCAGAGGTGAGAGGAAGCAGGTAGCTATGGGGGTGCTGACGCAGACTGTGGGCCCCTGGCAGAGGCCAGTAGCCTATCTGTCCAAACGGCTGGACTCGGTAGCGTTGGGATGGCCGCCTTGCCTGCGAGCACTGGCAGCAACCGTCTTGCTAATCAAGGAGGTGGACAAGCTTACGCTTGGGAAAATATCCGTGTGCAGGTCCTGCATGCAGTAGTGGCTTTAATGAACACCTCGGGGCACCGATGGCTATCTAGCAGCAGTCGGCTGGCGCAGTACCAGGGACTGCTGTGTGAAAACCCATGAGTCACCATTGAGACTGTGAGGACTTAAACCCTGCCACCTTCCTTCCTACCGGGCCAGGGCCCCCGGATCATGACTGTGCCGAGGCCGTGGAGGAGGTCTATGCAAGCCGGCCGGACTTGAAAGATAGTCCATTGCCGGTGCCCGACCTGGAGCTCTACACGGACAGCAGCAGCTACAGCCAGGATGGCAAACGGTTGGCTGGCTACGCAGTCACCACAGGGAGCCAAGTCATCATGTCAGCCCCTCTGCCTCAGGGATGGTCAGCCCAGAGGGCAGAGTTATGGGTGCTCATCCAAGCTCTCAGGTATGTCCAAGACAAAAGGGCCAATGTATACGGATTGCCCCTGAATCTGGCTGGAAGCCAAGGACTGAATGGGACCACTGGCGGGGACTCTTATAGGAATACTGACAGTCTTCTTGGGAATTGGACTCGGGGCCTCTGCCCCAAGAGACTGGACTAACTTGCTTCTTGGTAATCCTTTTCTGGGTCTACATGGGGTGCCTCTGTGTTGGTTGGGGCTCTCTGGGGAAAGAATGCTGTTACTATGTAAACCAATCAGGAATTGTAACTACCAAAGTCAAAGGGCTAAAAGAAAGAATCCACAAAAGAAAACAGGAGTTAGAACAGGCTTAGGGCTTTATGGTAACCTTGGGACCCTGCTTGCTCAATGCAGTTATTACATTCATAGAGAGGTTGATGCCACTGTGTAAATTGATAAGGGAATCAAAAGGGGGGAATGATAGGGAAAAACCAGGGTCCCATGGCTGAACTTACTACTGATTGGATACTTTTTGAATCCCACTGCTGATTGCATTTAAAGCTTGTTCCTGATTGGATATTAAAGCTTGTTGCTGATTGGACACTTTTTGAATCCGACTGCTCATTGGGCAATTCCCCATGCTCATAGTTTATTAGTTTTGTGTAACCCCAAGAAGTGTATAAAACTGGAGGAGAACAAGGAAGTGGTGCTCAGAATTTGGCGGTATGCCCCTCTGATCCCACTAGTGGAATAAAGGATGATTCTCCAACCCTCTGTGTGCCACTTGGTTCTTTCCCTAGTCAGTAGCTGTTAACACTTGCTGTTACACTTGGGATACACTTGCTGGAACATACACATGGTTGCCTGGGGGTCTGCTAGGGCTAGATTGTGTCCCCCTCCAGAAATATGCTGAAGTCCCACCCCAATCGCTCACAATGTGATATTATTTGGAGACAGGGCCTTTACATATGTAATTGTTAGGTTTGTTCCATGTGGAAATTCAAAAGATATGTATGGGACTCAATGGGCTTAACAGAAAACTGAGGTTTGTGAAAGAATAGCCTCAGGAGTCTGGAGAGTCCCAGAAGACTGCGAAATCCAGCAGACAGCTGGCACATTCCTATCCCCACTGATGAGGAGGGAACTACCCCCCTCCCTTACGTCTACAGGATGAGACTGAGGCAGAGGTCCCAGAAATTGGTTACTTAAAAATATTTATTTTTAATTTTAAAAATGTTATACCTTCTTTTTCTTTACCTTTTTCTTTTTCTTTTTTTCCCTTATAATACCCCAGTTATAAAAATATTTTTATTTTTTATTTTTTATTTTATTTTATTTTTCAGACAGAGTCTGGCTCTGTTGCCCGGACTAGAGTGCCGTGGCGTCAGCCCAGCTCACAGCAACCTCAATCTCCTGGGTTCAAGCAATCCTTCTGCCTCAGCCTCCCGAGTAGCTGGGACTACAGGCATGCGCCACCATGGCCAGCTAATTTTCTTTGTATGTATTTTTAGTTGGCCAATTAATTTCTTTTTGTTTTTTAGTAGAGACAGGGTCTCTTGCTCAGGCTGGTTTTGAACTCCTGACCTTGAGTGATCCACCAGCCTCGGCCTCCCAGAGTCCATGAGCCTAAAAATATTTTTATTGCAGTGGCTGTTCTGGCCCAGCTCCTCAGTCCCCCCTGAGAAACACTCTATAAAATCCAAGGCTTTACCCTCCCTCAGCATCGATGCGTTTTCATTTCCACATTAATCTGCACCCTGATGCCCAAAATAAACAGTATTTTGCAACACATGAGGATTTATATGTCTCTCTCTCAGATCCAGACCTAACAGCAATCAAGTGAAGGAAGTCAGGAAATTTCACTCCAAATTATGACTCCTTGGAATAAAGAGAATTTTGAATTAAGGGCCCTTAGAGATCAACAGGCCTGTGGAAGGGGCTTTCCCTCTATCTGCATAAAGCAGAAGGCCCCATCAAAAGGACAATGCACTTTCCTTCCCCGTTATCTCACGATATTGTGGGAAAGATGAAGAATGTGACAGACCTGGCCCAAATCACTTTAAAGATAATACCTGTCTCTCAGCCTAATTTAATCTGCAAAGAGAACCATCTACAAGTCAGTCTGTCTCCCCCAAGCATTCATCCTCCCTAGCAACCATTTCTCCCTCTCCAGGGAAGGACATCTAGTCCTCCTCTCCCCTGTCCTCTCAGACAGTCGTTACATAAATTTCTGGCCCCCATTGGGATGTGAGGTCCTCACTCTGTCACTCCTCCCATGCTCAGCCTAAATAAACCTGTTTCTCTCATTAATCCGCCCTAGTCATGTGAGTTGGTCTTTCAGGGAACTTTCCGGGGAAAGGGGACGTTTCCCGCTTGCCCACACACAGGGTAGAACAGAGCGATGCATGTCCAAGCCAGGGAGACCAAAGATTGCTGCTAAACCACCGGAGCTCATGAGAGGAAAGGAGGGATTTCAGAGGGAGCCTGGCCCTGCCCTCACTTTGACTTTTGCCTCCACAACTGTGAGACAACAAATCCCTGTTGTTCTCAGTCACCCAGTGTGTGCTACTTAGTTTCAGCTGCCCTGGGAAGCCAGTGCAGGGCCAGTCCTTGTGGACGGAGAGAAGTGGCCCCCAGAGAAGGGACGGGGTGGCTCCAGTACAGGCAGACACCAAAAGAATGACAGATATTCTCAGCAACCCCTTGTAGACCAGGGTCCCCTGCAGTGGCTTTCCTTACAGGTCCAGCCACGGGGCTTGGTGACACAGTGTCCCCAGCCAGCTGTCCTCAAGTAGACTCAATAGGGCGCTGCGACTCCCAGCACTGCCCGGCGACTGGAACTCTGCTCCCAAGGGTTCCTTTAGCACATCCAGCTCGCACTTCTGCCCCAGGCTTGGGGGTGGCACACAGGGCGTGTGAGTGTATGTGGGACACGCAGTTGAGGGTCAGGCTTCAGAAGGGAAACACCAAAATTTCAAGTACAAACTTGCCTCCAGTAGGAACTACATTCACCTAAGGTAGCACCTTTCTCGTTGCTGTCCAATTCCCAAGTATACCTTCATCAAATCATCATCAACAAACACTTATTGTGTGTCCATTATTTCCAAGACACTGTGTTAAGTCTAGAGAGGATCTTGAGTCTTACTCAGGGTTAGAAACAAAGACCTGATTACTTGGAGAGCCATAGCATGCTCAAGAATGGAAGGACTCAGTCTCATAAAGACGTCACTTGGGGCATATACAATGTATATTTAGTGAGGGTTTGTAAAAAACCTTTTGTGGTATCAGAGTATAAATACTGGTTTCCAATATCTTTTTCATTTAGCAGTATACCTTTGCGTTAACTCCATGTCAGTGCACATACAATTTTACATATAGAGCAGGTGATACAGGGATGCTGGCAAGGATGAAGATGAAAGGGAGCTCTTGTACACTGTTGGTGGGAATGTAGATTAGGACAGACCAGTAAGGAGATGCCTCAATGAACTAAAAGGAACCCTACCATATGATCCAGTCATCCCACTACCAGGGATCTACACAAAAGAGAAGAAACCTATAGAGTAGTAGCAGACAACCTCCCCTCCCTACAGAAAAAAAAGAGAACCAAATCACTGACCAGATCCACCAAAAATGACTGCCAAGCGCCACCAGCCTCTCCCTTGGAATCTGCAGACACCACCAGCCTCTCCTCCTGGAATCTGCAGGTACCACCAGCCCCTCTCATTTCTCAAGAATGGACAAAGACCACAGCGGAAAAAACCCAGATCTTTCCGCCAAAATTCCCTAGCCTGGCCCAAACAAACGGTATAAAGACCTCACCCTCTTCAAACGGATACGACCTCTGGGGCTCCATTCTCCTGAGACCCCTGAACCTCGCCCGGGAGTGCTCAATAAAGCCACGTTGTTTGACAACACTCTTTCTCTTTGTGTCTCTTTCTTTTACCACCGGAAAACTTCACATTTGGTCTCGAAACCCAGAAAGGGTGTTTTGGCTGCGCCGGCCCGCTCCAGGGCCTTGGCTGCACCACCACTTCCGAAGACTCACATTCCAGACCAGGACCTCAGACTGATTGCCTTCAAGTCCCTGATTGACGGCTTCGGCCTGGGTGAGTCACCCTGTGTTGTCCCAACCTGGATCCTCTGCTGGGAGACTCTGTTTACAGGAAGCTTTTCCTATCCGTTAAAACTGTGGGCCCACATTAGAGGCTCTCCGGTTCCAGGGATTGAGGCTATTCGGGGACGCCTGAATAACTCTCACCCCTTTCCTTACCGGCACACCAGTCTCGTCGGAAATGTCCCCTAGACTTTTGCTGCCTCCATAGTTAGGATACTGTTCCTATCTATTTCCAGTCGAGTTGGGGTGACATGGGTAGCCGATCTTCTAAAATCTCCCTCAGGATGCCCCTAAGGTGTCTGCTGCCCTATCTGAAGGCCCTGGGTTTAGACATCTGGCCCAATCGCCTCATTTTTTACTGCAATACTGCCTGGCCAATGTGTAAATTGGACAATGGCTCTCAGTGGCCTGAGAACGGGACTTTGGATTTCTTTTTTTTATTTTTTATTTTTTTATTTTAGCGTAGTATGGGGGTTCAAGTTTTAAGGTTACTTATATTGCCCATTCCCCCTCCCCCTTTGAGTCAGACCCTCAAGCGTGACCATCCCCCAAAGGTTGCACATCTCACTCATTGTGTTTGTATATACTCATCCCCTCCTCCCCACTCCCACCTGCCTGACACCTGATAAATGTTACTCCTATATGTCCACTGAGGTGTTGATCCATTAATACCAATTTGCTTGTGAGTATATGTGGTGCTTGTTTTTCCATTCTTGAGATACTTCACTTAGTAGAATGGGTTCCAGCTCTATCCAGGAAAATACAAGAGGTGCTATATCACCATTGTTTATTTATTTATTTTTATTTCAGCATATTATGGGGGTACAGATTTTAAGGTTTCAATAAATGCCCTTTCCCCCTCTCCCCCGACAAGTCTGAGTTTCCAGCATGACCATCCTCCAGATGGTGCACATCTTACTCATTATGTATGTATATATCCACCCCCCCTGCCCCCCCCTCCCAATACCCTATTACTGCAGTACCTATGTCTCCACTTAGGTACTGCTCAGTTAATACCACTTTGCTGGTGAGTATATGTGGTGTTTGTTTTTCCATTCTTGGGATACTTCACTCAGTAGTATGGGTTCCAGCTCTAACCAGGAAAATATAAGATGTGCTATATCACCATTGTTTCTTAGAGCTGAATAGTACTCCGTGGTATACATATACCACATTTTATTAATCCATTCTTGGATTGATGGGCACTTGGGCTGTTTCAACAGCCTTGCAATTATGAATTGTGCTGCTATAAACATTCGAGTGCAGGTGTCTTTTTTGTAGAGTGTCATTGGATCTTTTGGGTAGATGCTCAGTAATGGGATTGCTGGATCAAATGGTAGATTCACTTGTATCGCTTTAAGGTATCTCCATATTGTTTTCCACAGAGGTCACCATTGTTTATTAAGGTTGCATATTACTCCATGGTATACATATACCACATCTTATTAATCCATTCATGAATTGATGGGCACATGGGTTGTTTTCACAACTTTGCAATTGTGAATTGTGCTGCTATAAACATTCGAGTGCAGGTGTCTTTTTCATAAAGTAACTTTTGATCTTTTGCGTAGATGCCCAGTCATGGAATTGGTGGATCAAATGGTAGATCTACTTGTATCACTTTAAGGTATCTCCATATTGCTTTCCAAAGAGGTTGAACTAGTTTGCAGTCCCACCGGCAGTGTAGGAGTGTTATTATCTCTCTGTATCCATGCCAACATTTATTGTTTGGGAACGTTTTGATAAAGGCAATTCTCACTGGAGTTAAGTGATATCTCATTGTGGATTTGATTTGCATTTCCCTGATGATTAGAGATGTTGAGTATTTTTTCATATGTTTGTTGGCCATTATTCTGTCTTCTTTTGGGAAGTGTCTGTTCATGTCCTTTGCCCATTTTTTGTTAGGGTTGTTGGATTTTTTCTTGCTGATTTTCCTGAGTTCTAAATAGATTCTAGTTATCAGCCCTTTAAAGGATGTGTAGTTTGTGAAAACTTTTCTCCCATTTTGTGGGTTGTCTGTTTGCTCTCTTGACAGTTTGTTTAACTATGCAGAAGCTTTTTAGTTTGATCAGGTGCCATTAATTTATTTTTGTTACTGCTGTGATTGCCTTTGGGGTCTTCTTCATAAATTCTTTGTTTAGGCCAATGTCTAGAAGAGTATTTCCAACGTTTTTCTCTAGAATTCTAATAGTTTCACACCTAAGGTTCAAGTCTGTTACCCAGCGTGAGTTGATTTTTGTGAGAGGGAAAAGGTGTTGGTCTTGTTTCAGTTTTCTACATGTGGCTATCCAGTTTTCCCAGCACCATTTATTGAATAAGGATTCTTTTCCGCAGTGTATGTTTTTGTCTGCTTTGTCAAAGAATAGTTGGATATGAGGATGGTTTTATATCTGGGTTCTCGGCTCTGTTCCACTGGACAATGTCCCTGTTCTTGTGCCATTAAAATGCTGTTTTCATTACTATAGCCTTGTAGTATAGTTTGAAGTGTGGTAAACTGATACCTCCTATTTTGTTTTTATTGCCTAGGATTGATTTTGCTATACGGGGTCTTCTCTGGATCCATATGAAGCGTAAAATTATTTTTTCCATATCTTTGAAAAATGATCGTGGCATTTTGACAGGGATTGCATTGACTCTGTAGGTCACTTTGGGTAGTATAGACATTTTAACAATGTTGATTCTGCCGACCCATGAGCATGGTATATTCTTCCACCTGTTTACATCTTCTGCTATTTCCTTCTTCAGTGTTTCATAGTTCTCCCTGTAGAGGTCCGTACCTTCTTAGTTAAATATATTCCTAGGTACCTTATTTTCTTTGTTGCTATTTTGAAGGGAACTGAGTCTTTGATTTGGTTCTCACTTTTACTGTTGTTGGCATATATGAACGCCTCTGATTTCGGTGTATTGATTTTGTATCCTGAGACTTTACCAAATTCACTTATCAATTCAAGAATTCTCTTGGTTGAATCCTTGGGGTTTTCTAGGTATAATATCATGTCATCAGCAAAGAGTGAGAGTTTGATCTCTTCTGCTCCCATTTGGACACCCTTAATTCTGCTCTCTTGTCTGATTGCTGTAGCAAGGACTTCCAGCACTATGTTGAACAGAAGTGGAGATAGTGGGCAACCTTGTCTTGTTCCAGTTATAAGTGAGAATGCTTTCAATTTTTCCCCATTCAGTGTGATATTGGCTGTGGGTTTGTCATTTATGGCTTGTATCATTTTTAGGTAATCCCCATCTATGCCTATTTTGTTGCACGTTCTTATCATAAAAGGGTGTTGAATTTTGTCAAATGCTTTTTCTGCGTCTATTGAGAAGATCATATGGCCTTTGTTTTTGCTTCTGTTTATATGGTGAATTACATTTATAGATTTGCTTATGTTGAAGCATCCCTGCTTCCCTGGGATGAAGCCCACTTGGTTGTGATGGATTATTTTCTTGACAAGCACCTGGATTCGATTGGCTAGGATGTTGTAGATTATTTTTGCATCTATATTCATAAGGGATATTAGTCTGTAGTTTTCTTTTTTTGTTGCATCTTTTCCTGGTTTTGGTATCAGGGTTATGTTCACTTCATAAAATGTGTTGGGGAGGATTCCATCCTTCTCAATGTTGTGGAATAATTTTTGCAGGATAGGCACCAGTTTTTCTTTGTAGGTGTCGTAAAATTTGGGTGTGAAACCATCTGGTCCAGGACTTTTCTTTATAGGAAGGTTTTTTTATTGCTGTTTCAATTTCAGTACTTGATATAGGTCTGTTCAGGAATTCTTTTTCTTCCTGGTTGAGCCTAGGGAGGCTGTGTGTTTTTAAGAAATTGTTCATTTCCTCCACATTTTCCAGTTTGTGTGCATAGAGGTTTTTGTAGTATCCATAAATTATATCTTGTATCTCCAGGGCATCAGTTGTAATTTCTCCTTTATTCTTCCTGATGGAGCTTATTAGAGATTTTTCTTTTCTGCTTTTCATTAGTATACCCAATGGTGTGTCAATTTTGTTTATTTTTTTCAAAGAACCAACTTTTTGTTTTGTTAATCTTCTGTATGGTTTCTCTGTTGTCAATTTTGTTTAGTTCTGATTTGATCTTAATGATTTCACTTCTTCTGCTGGCTTTGGGGTTGGTCTGTTCTTATTTTTCCAGCTCTTTGTGACGATTCATTAGGTTTTGTATTTGTGATCTTTTTGACTTTTGGATATAGGCATTTATGGAAATGAACTTTCCTGTCAGGACTGCTT
>VSMD01096787.1:0-19875 GCA_008750895.1 Mirza zaza
CATACATACACATCCACCAAAACTAAAGAAAAAAGAAAAGGAAGGGTTTCTAGGATTAGGAATGGGAGGAAAAAACTGTTTGAATTTGTTTAAAAGCTGTTCAAGGTGAATTGCATTTGCTCAGAGGGATATAATCTATGTAGCAAATTTAGGTTGTTTTTAATTATGGTGTCATTAAAATATATAATTCCAGTATAATTTAATTAGTACTGTTATATATTTATTTCATATGCATTTAAGTTTTCTCATCTCTTCAGGTTAGACTATAGATTCCCATAGAGCAGAGAACCTTTCCTATATTAATGTTCCATCTACCAAATTACCTAGCAGAGAGCGAATGGACACTCAGCAAATACTTGATTCATTGGTTAGATTGATGACTTCAGGTAGACAAAGTAAAGATGTTCCTTCCCATCTTCCTCTCTGAATTCTGTTTATCTTATTACACTGGTGCACTCATATACACAAGAAATAGTTAAGACCCTTTGAGGCTCCTGGTAGTACACCAGCACTAGGGATTGAATAATGAGCATAACCTCGTGGAGCTCACAGTTCTGTTCTGACGGGAGACATTAGATACTAAATAAAAATCACACAAATAAATGCTTGAAGAAAAGAATTTGGGGCAACGAGAGAGTATGATGGGAACTTGACTTGGAAAAGACTCCCCTGAGAGAGTAGTGACTTCGGAGCTAAGGTCTGGTGGGGAAGAACATTCTAGACTAGTCAAGGCTTGGAGTAGCCTGGAAGCCTAGAGACAGCCACAGTGTTTGGAGGGTGGGAAAGGAAGCTAGAGAGGTAAGGAGGGCCTTGGCCACACCAGGTCCCACAGACCACATTGAGATTGTGTTTTCACGTGTGCCATCTGTCGAACCAGACCCAGCTGACTCCTCAAGAAAGTTCCACCTGCATAGCCGGTCCCTCTACTCAGAGAAGACCAGGGAACTTTCTACACAGTCAATTATAGAATGATAAGTTATAAGTTTATATATTATATATATATATATAATATATATATATATAAAATATATATATATATATATTTAAAGTTAATATTTATTGAAAATATTATAATATTTTCAATATTATAAAAATATTGAAAATTCAGAAAAGCACTAAGAAGGGGGAAAATCACTCATAATCCTGTCATGAATGATGCTGGAATCACATTATACATTGTTTTAAAGTCTATTTTTTTCATTTGATGATATAACATAAACCTTTTTGATGTTTGAAAGATTTATTTCTGCTCTATTTACAACTAAAAAAGAAAACCAAAATATATAAGTAGATATAAGTATAGCTATAGACATGGAGTTATGGATGCATAGAGAAGATACAACATAAATATGAGGAACAAAGGATAAATTCAACCTCCCTACAGTTTGAATGTCCTTATCAAAACTTCCCAGAGAAATGGAGCCCTTCCGGCCTATTTGCCTGAAGTGTCTGCCCCTTCCTCAACGTTGCCCCCCCTTGTCATGGGCAAAGATGTCAGCTTTCCCTATATAGCTTTAGGAAGATGCCTTACACAGTTTCTTGAACTTCTGACTCTCCTTGCTAAAATTCTATGTAAATTGATCTGTGGTGTTACGCTCAAGCGTTTCTTTTCCCTATCTTTGCTCTCCAGTTTTTGAAAAGGAAGGAAAGGCAACGAAATCAGTCAGCTTAATGCAGGTTCCCAACAATAAACATGGCTTTCATGAAACTGTCCTCAAACATATCCTTACATAGAAATCGGATGCTCAGAAAATGCTATACATTTCCGTATTTACACCCCCTGCGCTTTACCTGGGGGTTCATTTATTCATCCTACACATTTTTGTGAGGGCCTCCTCCATGGTATTATCTAAGCTACGCTCTGGACACATGAGGATGAATAAGGCACAGTCCCTGTCCGGAAGCAGCTCAAACACCAGCGGAGAGATGGGCATATACATAGATAATTACAAACCACGTGGAGGAAGCAGCACACACACGGTCTTTTGTGCAAGACCCACGAGAGGACATCAGAGAGTCTGATGGTGGGGGTGGAGAGGGGGTCGGAAAGGGTGCTGGAGGAGATAACCCTTGAGCTGAGTGAAATAAGTTGGATTCTTTTGTGCAAGCTCAGTGGTTGGCCGTGCACACACAGAAAATGCTCTGAACTGCGCAGGTGAATTAGGAAGTGGTTTTTCTCATTAACAAAATTCTCACCCTTCCAAAAGCATATCGTGTCTGGGTTCTGTGATTACCAGAAGGCTGTGATAACCACAGAAGGCTTATCACCTACACTAGAACACTAGAAGCTTAGTTAAATGGGTGATCTGTTTATAAATAAACACCATAGATAGACTATTTAAGTCATTGAGGAAGTGAAGCAGAGATATTGTTACAGTCACATTTAGGAGGTATTATTATTAAGCACTTGTGCTTGGTCCAGAGACCCTGGCTAAACATTTTTAAAGCTGTATCTCATTTAATCCTCACAACAACCTCATGAAGCATGCCCCCTCTGCACAACTGATCCATCTACTAAGAGATTATTCTGATATGCATTTTATTGAAAAGGAAGTTGAGAATAGAGAGTTAAGTGTTTTGCTCAAGATGGCATAGCTGATAAGGGGGAAAATGGGATTAAAATGCAAGTGCACCTGAAATGACACTATAATAAAATGTGGGTTTTTTCATTAAACTCACTAAAGAGTGCTTTCAGAAAAAGAGGCAGCCCTTCTAACCCTCTTCTCTTGGTTTTCTGGTGGATAGTCTATGCTCGAAATCTCTGATAATTAAAGATGAAATAACAGCTAATCTATATTAAGATACTCTTCAATATGTGCCAGGATACATAGAGCATGTCTCAGGGCAAGGTGTTCTGTTATTGAGTCTGCCTGGACTCAAAGTCACCTTGATCACAAAGGGAAGTTTTGGGGAATATGTTTTTGATCTGAAAGTGTGAGGCAAATTGAAAATGCCCCAATTCAGAGGAAAAAGACGAGGTTGGATGGGAAGTAGAGCTGGCTGATATCTGAGTCCCCATTCAATCCTCAAAATGTAGAACAAATGGTTCAGAGTTTCCTGTAACCTTCCTAGTTAACTTACCCTGTTGTTTCCCATGATAAAAGGTAATAAAAGATTAAAGAGCTGATAATATTTACATAGGATAATTGGTCTTCTTTATGCATGCAGAGGAATGTTATCTCTAACGGCAATTATGCCAGCTCTCTGCAATCATTCATTTCTTTAGGGATACATCTCTGAAATTACAAATAAACATCAAATTTATAGAAACATGCATAAATTTTTTTCATTGAAAAATTTTTAATAAAATTAATCACATTCAAAAATGTTATCTAATAGAGCCCATTTGATGATCCAAACTGTTATTGAGGCTAATGACCCACATGTTCTTTAGGTCTGTTTCCTCTACAGTGTTCTAAAGGCAAGCCAACAAAATATAGAATTAAAAATGCTAACTAGGCATTCAGAGGCATGTCCTATGTTCAGAAAGGTGTTTCTCCAGTAAAACTTTTTTTAAAAAAAAATCAACTCAAAATGGGTAAGAGACCTAAACATAAGACCTAAAACCATAAAACTCCTGGCATAAAGCATACAGGGAAAGCTCCTTGACATTCATCTTGGCAATGACTTTTTGGATATGATACTATTAATAACAGCTCAGGCTACAAAAGCAAAAATAAATAAATGAGGTAACGTCAAGCTAAAAGGTTTCTGTACTGCAAAGGAAACAATCAAGAAAATGAAAAGTCAGCCTACAGATTAGGAGAAAATATTTGAAAACCATATATCTGATGAGGAGTTAATATTCAAAATACACAAGGAATGCGCACAAATCAATAGCAGAAAAACAAATAACCTAATTAAAAAATGGGCAATGGACCTGAATAGAGATTTCTACAAAGAAGACATAAAAATGGCCAACAGCTGTATAAAATGTGTTCAACATCACTAATCATCAGGGAAATGCAAATCAAAACCACTATGAGATATCACCTTACACCTGTTAGATGGCTGTTATTAAAAAGACAAGAGATAAATGTTGGCAAGGGTGTAGAGGAGTGGGAAGCCTTGTACAAAAACTTTCTGTTTAATACGGCATTAAGCAATTTATGCAATAAGACCTCTCAGACTAACATCCATCAATGGAACAGCCATACTTGCAACAATGTATTGAGTGTTTTCTTTTTGTAGGGCATTGTTCTAGGTCTGGGAACTTCACAAAAATATGAGACTCAGTTTGCTGAACCTTCAGTCCAGTTCGAGATTTAGGTCGGACACAAAGAAAGGATAAAAAACTACATGAGACAGTACATGCCCATACAGATGATGAGAGCCACCAGAGTTCAGGGAGAGAATGAGAGACTCAACACAGAGAATGAGGGGCACAAGGAGCATCTTGTGCTTTCTGCTCAACCCTGTAAGTCTAGGTAAGGCCAACAGCCTCCCGTATAGCTGTGAATTCTCCTAGACAGCCAATTCTATTATTTCTCAAAATTTATTAGGTTTTAGAAATCAAACAAATTCAGCTTAGGAAGACAGGAATTGCAGGAGAGAAATATATTCTACACTTCCTCCCCCACACATACACCGTGCATCTACTTTAAAAATATATGTATATTAATAAAAGAGTACTACTTTTAACTTAATGAATTTCTTATGAATTTTGTGAATATGGAATTTTTTCTTTATTATTTAATATTTATCCCTTTTATAGGTTCCTAGGAATGACATTTTCTGCAGAGCCCAAAATGGAGACAGCCACATGGGTAAAAGTAACTGTAGGCAGCTGCAGGCTCTGTAAGGGCGCCAGGGCTATGGCCTTTTGTCTGGGTGACACATTTCCTGTGCACCCATAACAATGCCTTTGCTACGTTGGGCCTGGATACCAGTGTCCCTCAGTAGGCTGCAAGTTTCTTTTTTTTTTTGAGACAGAGTCTCACTTTGTTGCCCAGGCTAGAGTGAGTGCTGTGGTGTCAGCCTAGCTTACAGCAACCTCAAACTCCTGGGCTCAAGCAATCCTTCTGCCTCAGCCTCCCGAGTAGTTGGGACTACAGGCATGCGCCACCATGCCTGGCTAATTTTTTCTATATGTATTAGTTGGCCAATTAATTTCTTTCTATTTATAGTAGAGACGGGGTCTCGCTCTTGCTCAGGCTGGTCTCGAACTCCTGACCTCGAGCAATCCGCCGACCTCGGCCTCCCAGAGTGCTAGGATTACAGGCGTGAGCCACTGCACCCGGCTGACTGCAAGTTTCTTAACTGCAAGAACCATGTCTTGGTTATTTTTATTTCTCTGGCTCTTATACTCAATAATAGTCAATTCAAGTTGTATTAGATTCACTGCATGTGAGATAGTCTCTCTTCCAATAAGCTTTCTGTCACACATATAAGCATGGTGATATGTCCTCTGCCTGCTTCCAGGCACTTTCTATGCAGCGCTGGTGGGACCGGCATTCTCTCCATAAACCCTCTTAGACCATACCTCATAAAAGGTTCTCGCATTCAAGAGCCCTAAACCCATGTTCTTGTGCCATCACACATAAGGTACGGATATTATCCATCACACAACTTTTCATTTCACTTGAAAAAAAGTATACTAGAACTGAAAAAATACTGGATTTTTTTTTCAAATATATTCGAAGATATATTTTTGGAAATGGCTTCCTGAGTAGTATTTCTGCTCTGAAGTTGGGACTAAGAAGACTTTCCTTGTACAATCCAGTCAAGTAGGTTCCTACACAGAAAATGCATGTTCTCCAGGCATGAATAGAACACAGATGACTTTAATTGCATCTACCACTGGGTACAGTGTCCTTGAGTGAGTTCTACAAGTAGATAGTTAATTTTGAACGATGTTTCAAAATTGATATATCTGCTTAAAAATTGTTTCCTTTTCTTATAAATAACTTGGTTACCAAAATGTATAATTTACTGAAATACATGTAAACTCCAACTGTGATGTTAAACAATAGATTATAATTAAAAAAAAGAAGCGGAAAAATAGTAGCTGTATACAGTCACTTAGCTGGAAGTAATCAAATCAAGTCTAGTTTTTTAATCCTCAAATAATTCTATGATCCTGGCTCCTGATAAGAGGGAATTGTCTTACCAAGAGGAATAATAGCCTCCTAGGGATTTACTTTCATTTGAACATAATGAGGCAGGAAAAGGCGTCGTTGGAGATTTGAATTTGGGTGACTTGTTTGTACTTAAACTTGGCTTAATAAGTGTTCTCTTTCTATAACTAGAGTTTATTGTTTTACTTTTTGTTAATAAAATAAAGCTTTAAATTTTTGTAACTCATCTGTCAATGCAATTATAAAAACAAGTTTCCAGAATAGTCTTTTTCTAAAATAAAAATATAAAAGTCATATATTCTCTTATAAAAGATTTATACTATGTAGAAAGGCATAGAGGAAATAAAAATCATGCACTATATCACCTGCCCCAAACAACCACTAACATATTGGTATGCACTTAGAATTTTTCAATTCATATATTCGCAAATAAGTTTCAACAAAAATAGGTTCAGATTTTATTTTTGTATTAAATGGCTCATCCTTCCACCACATGAGGACACAACTAGAAGTCACCATCTATGAACCAGCAAGCTGACACCAAATCTGCTGGTGCCCTGATCTTGAACTTTCCAGCCATCAGAACTGTGAGAAATAAATTTCTGTTTTTTATGAGCCACTCAATCTAAGGTATTTTCTTATAACAGCTCAAGTGGACTAAGACGCATAGACAGAGAGGCAAAAGACCCAAAAGAGCCAGCACAACATTGAAGGAGTATAGAGTTAGAGTATCAACACAACCTAACTTCAAGACATACTCTAAAGCCACAGTAATCAAGGGAGTGTGGTATTGGTGAAAGAGTGAACAAATTGATGGATGCGACAGAATAGAGAACCCAGAAATAGTTCAAGGTAAAGTCAACCGATCTTTGACAAAGGAGCAAGGGCAATACAATGTAGCAAAGATAGTCTTTTAGCAAATGGTGCTGAACATCCACATGCAAAAAAGGTCTAGACACAGACCTTATACCCTTCACAAAATATAACTCAAAATAGAAACTTTAATGCAAAAATATAAAATGCCTAGAAGATAATATAGGAAAAAAACTAGATGACTTTTTGTGGGTATGGTGATGACTTTTTAGATATTAATACAACATCAAAAGTATGATGCATGAAAGAAATAACTGATAAGGCTTAATTTCAGTAAAATTAAAAACTTAAGCTCTGTGAAAGACAATGTCAAGAGAATGAAAAGATAATCCACAGACTGGGAGAAAATATTGTCAAAAGATGTGTTAAAGGACTGTTATTCAAAATACATGAAGAACTCTTAAAACTCAACAATAAGAAACAAACTACTCAATTAAAAAATGGACCAAACACCTTATCAGTCATGTCACCAAAGAATGTATGAAGATTACAAATAAGCACATGAAAGATGCTCCACATAAAATATTATCAGGGAAATACAAATTGAAACAGCTATAAGATACCACTATGTAACCTATCAGAGTGGCCAAAATCCAGAACACTGACAATACCAAATACTGACACGGATGTGGACCAATAGGAACTCTTATTCATTGCTAGTGGGAATGCAAAATAGTACAGCCACTTTGGAAGACAGTTTGGCAGTTTCTCACAAAACTAAACATAGTCTCATCATTCGATTCAGCAATTATGCTCCTTGATATATACTCAAAGGATTTGAAAACTTACATTCACACAAAAACCTGTATGTGGATGTTTATAGCAGCTTTGCTCATAATTGCCAAAACTTGGAAGTAACCAAGATGTCCATCAATGGGTGAATGGATAAATAAAACTGTGGTACATTCTGACAAGGGAATATTATTCAGTGCCAAAAAGAAATGAGCTATCAAACTATGAAAGGACCTAGAAGAAACTTAATTCCATATTACTAAGCTAAAGAAGGCAATCTGAAGAAACTAGATACTATACAATTCCAACCATGTGACACTGTGGGAAAGGCAAAGCTATGAAGACAGTAAAAATACTAGTGGTTGCCAGGGGTGAAGAGGGATGGAGAAATGAATAGGCGTAACACAGAAGATTTCTGGGGCAGTGAAAATAGTCTGTATGATACGAAAATGGTAGATACATGTCATTATACATTTGTCCAAACACATAGAATGTACGCCACCAAGAGTAAACACTAATGTAAACTATGGACTTTGGATGATGATGCATTGATGTAGGTTCATCAGTTGTGACACATGTACCCCTCTGGTGAGGACACTGATAATGGAGGAGACTCTACATGAGTGGGGACAGGAGGTATATGGAAAATCTCTGTGCCTGCTGCTCAATTTTTCTGTAAACCTAAAACTGCTTTAAAATATAAAATCTATTAGAAATAAATAAGTGACAAGATAGTGTCTAAGACACAAACATTGAAGGCTCCCTGGGTTTTATGGCCTCTGCTCTTGTAGTTGCCCATCTTCTATCTGCCTTCCTTCTGCAGGATTGCTTACTGTTGAGAAAATTAGGTTTTTTTCATAACCATGTGTGTTATAGACTACATTGCTAGAAACTTGCTAAATTCAAAGAGAGGAATTCTGGTAAACATGTGAGCTTGAATAATAAAAACTTCCATAAGTACTTTGGAGTAATATTTGGCAACTAAACATCTTGGTTATCAAGTGTTTATTGAATGAAATACATATATACTCCAACTATGATATTAAACAATAGATTGTATATAATAAGGAAATGGAAAACAGCAACTGTATAAAGTCACATAGCTGGAAATAATCGAATCATGTTTGATTTTTTAACAATTCTAGGATCCTGGCTCCTGATAAGACAGAATTGCCTTAGCCAAAGCTTAGGCAAGTGCCCTCCCTGAGGACTTACTTAAGAGATAATGAGGATCCTGACATGACCCTAAATGGAACCTCGGGACCCCAGAGAGCAGTCCTGCAAGACAGCTTAGAGTGCCTTATCCAAAGGACAGAGTGGTTCTTTCTGAATGAGGTGATCTTCCAATAATACCTAAACACCTTTTATGCTGAATCCATTTCTTCTAGGCTATATTACTCAGAACTTTAAGGTTTCAGTCATCTGCTTTTTATAAATACCTGGGCTGTGTAGCCTTGGGCAAGTGGTTCAACTTCTCTGAGTTTAATTTTCCCTATCTGACGACGTATGTATACAATGAAGAGATTGCATAATGCACCATGAACAATTTGGATTTATCCCAGGAATGCAAAATTTATTTAACGTTAGAAAGACAGTTATATAATTATACATATTAACAGATTAAAGAAGATTAAAAATGTAATCTTAATACACAATGAAATGTTCAATAAATTTCAATATCCATTCATTTTTTTCAAAATTTATAATGACAGGGAACTTTCTGTAACAATGTGACAAATGATATCTATAAAGAAAACCTATAACAGGCATTATATTTAATGGTGGAGCACTGTAACTATTCCCTTTAAGATCAGTAACAAGACAAGATTTCACTATTTCTCCCACTATTTGATATTGTACTAGATGTCCTATACAATGAAGTAAGGAAGAAAATAAAAAATATAAGGATTGAACAGTAAGAACTAAAATGGTCTTTATTTCCAAGTTATATCATTGTCTGCATAGAAAACCTCAAAGAGGCCGGGCGCGGTGGCTCAAGCCTGTAATCCTAGCTCTCTGGGAGGCCGAGGTGGGCGGATCCTTTGAGCTCAGGAGTTCGAGACCAGCCTGAGCAAGAGCGAGACCCCATCTCTACTATAAATAGAAAGAAATTAATTGGCCAACTAATATATATAGAAAAAAAATTAGCCGGGCATGGTGGCACATGCCTATAGTCCCAGCTACTTGGGAGGCTGAGGCAGCAGGATTGCTTGAGCCCAGGAGTTTGAGGTTGCTGTGAGCTAGGCTGACACCACGGCACTCACTCTTGCCTGGGCAATAAAGTGAGACTCTGTCTCAAAAAAAAAAAAAAAAAAGAAAACCTCAAAGAATCTACAGATAAATTACTAGAACTAATAAGAAAATTTTAAAATGTGGCTCATTAAAAAAATGTATAAATTTAAGTTGCATTTCTAAATATCAACACAAAAAATTTAAAAATGTGATGTTTTTATAAATGGGCTTGTACAGTATTATAAAAACTTCAGATACCTAGGAATAAATCTAACAAAAGATAGCAAAAATCATAAAACTTTATTGAAAACATTATAGAAAACCTAAATGTAATATAAAGATATGTTCATGAATCCTAAAATTGGCCTGCGGATTGAATGCAATTACGATAAAAATCCCACTAGTTTTTTTTTTTTATTATAGAACTTATTAACTCAAATAAATGTTTATTAAACACTTAGTCTCTGCCAGACACTGTACTAGGCATAATAAGAATAAAGCAATGAGCAAGACATAAAGTCCCAATTCTTATGGCCCTTAGACCAGTGAAAGAAACTGACTTAAAATAAATAATTATTAGTGTGATATATTGATTATATGCTGTATGATTGACACTTTACAGATGATAAAATTGAAACTAAACAAGTAAGTTGCCTTATCTAAGATCATAGAACTAATAAATATTAAAGCCAATTTTTAAATCCAAGGGCAATAAGTCTGACTTCAAAGCCCATATTCTTTCCAGGCCATCATGCAGATTTCCAAGACTTCATTTGTCCAAAAGTGACCCAGGATACCTTCCTACGTGCAGCTCAATGGAGCCACAAATGCCTCTGAAGCATTCACAAAGCAGAAATGACCTGGACACGAAAGCGAAGAACTACGGCCACAGTGAAGTGCATGCGCGTGCTCACGGGCCGGCGCCGCTGGGCTCTGTGTGTGGGCAAAGTTGGAAGCAGCTGTGATGTGATTTCAGGGAAGCTTGTACTCCAAAAGTTCTCTTCCCTGGGCTGTCCTCATTTCTGGAAAATTCCATAGTCGGAGATTCAGCCTGCAGGATTTCTGGGAATATCGTGGGATAAGTGGCAGTGTTAGCAACCTCCTTATCCCCAATGTCATTACTAATTTAAAGTCTTTTTCAGTAACTACAACAATAATGACACAGAACCTCTCCCCTGCCCCACAACCAAGTAAGACTTTGTCACAGTCTGGTTTCCTCCTCCAACTTGCCTACCTCATTAGCCAGATGTGTTGTGGAGAAAATATCTCCACAATCGTACCTCAGAGATGGGAGCTGAGACCTCTACCCTAAGTCCTAGTATGTGAAACCCTTTTGGCCCATCTGGCAGGGTGCCAGGGCTGCCACCCCACCTGGCCTGCTACTTTGGCCTTGTCCTAGGAAGCCTCGAACCCCTCGTTTAAGACAAGTACTGAAAACTATCTTTTCAGATTTGTGACTAACAATGAGGATCAACAAGTCAAAATTATGGAGACTAAATATTAATGGTAAAGCAAATACATGCTTCATAACAAAGAAGAACACAGTCATGAGCTGAGAAAAGCCTTTTGCCCTAGATAAACTTCATGAATCAGGAAAATATTTTACATAACTGGCTATTTGCTATGCTTAGTAAGGTAAAAGAGGATTTGGCATCAGGAACATGTATGAGAAAGGGAAGATTCAATGAAATGTGCGATAGAGCAAAGAAAATAATGAGCTGTTAGCAGTAAAAAGCAGTATTATTACTGCAGAAAAGTAAATACACAACACAAAACTGAATCTCTATATTGTAATGATTGAAACCTTGACTCTTGAGTCATACAGATTTGGCTCTAACTAAATGACCATTCTGCCACTTATCAGCTATATGATCTCGACCAAATTATTAGAGCTCTATGCCTCATAAAATAAGGATAATGGGAAGATTAAACAAGAATTCATTTATAGTGTTTAACATAGTACCTGGCACGTAGCAAAGGCTACATAAAATAATGTCTATTATTGTTTTTTATTCTAACCAGTAAGCATGATATTTGTTCTTTGGATGGAGGCACTCAAGGTCCTCTGCTACAATGTCAACATCACTGAGGGAAGTAGCTGTTACAATATTATCATTATGTTTGAGTGTCTGCTTTGTACAAGACACATTTATTAAATAATCAACTAACATCTTACAAAGGAGATACTGAGAAACGAAGAAAAGAGAAGAGATGACCGATATTTTTGAACAGTGAGGGGAGTTCAGTTTCCCCAGCGTGACCATGGAAACACCAGATCAAGGAGGACCCAGAGGGAAGCATCAAGTTTTGACCCCTCCCACTCCCATGCACATGGTAACTTTTTCTTTCCAGAAGACTAGTGATGGCACCAGCAGACCCCAGTCTTCAGTATGGAATTAGAAACTACTTCCTGTTGCCTATAGAAGATTCACATTCTCACTAGGATTCTCTGTATCTTACTTGGTTGGTCAACTCACAGTCCTTTCCTCTGAAGATACTTAATCTACAAGTACCTCTAATAGAAAGACGCAGTTACATACAAAGGGCATGCATGACATGTTCTAGGAAAATCGCCTTATCTATATCATCCTTAAGATGCCAACAGGGGTGATAAGTGATAGAGAAACAATCACAAACTGCTGAGTTAAAATCACTTTTAGGTGGTATGTGCTACTGATGCAGAAGAGGACTGTAATCGCATGCCCCTTAGAGATCTGTAGGGGACAGTAGCTGGTGATATGGACAGGAGCATGGGGTAGCACTACATACCACTTTAAACTACTTTACAGTCGGGCCTGGCCCCAGCTTTGGTTTGGGTACTAGGACCTGAGCGGCCAGGCGGCAGCTTCTTTTCCCGTCTTGGAGTGCCGAGGGAATTACACAGGAAGTCCGTCACATTGACCTGCCAACCTCATCGGGTGATAAACAGCGAGACTTTTCCCAGGCAGTGTCACACTTCCCCTGTTAACACCTCCCACTGTGGACAAAAACTAAACAAAACAGAATTAACAGGAATCCAACATCTTCCTCTCCATGGCAAAAAGTTTCCCTTGCCTAACCCTTTTAGGAAACTCCATTTTAGGGGGAGTTAGAAAATGGGAAAAAGAAAATCTTAACATCAGTACATCCCTATTTTTAACTCTGAGTTTCGCAAATGAATATCTGATTCCAAATTTTTACACATGCACTAGGTGACTACACAGTAACGATGGTGAACAATCTGCATACGCCGTGTGTGAATCTTATAAATAAAACACTGAGTGAAAGAAATCAGGCTGAAAAGAGAAGATAATTCTGTACATATAAAGTCAAAAGCAGGTGGGACCAATCCATGGTGCTGTTAGAAATCAGAACAGGGGCCACTCTTTTGGGGAGGGGCAGTGATCAGAGAGGTAGCCTCTAGGACTAATGATCTGTTTTTTGATTTCGATGCTAGTTACAGGGGCGTGTTCAGTGTGTGAAAATTCGTTAAGCTGTACATTTTTGATACGTATGTACCCTTTTCCATGTGTGTATTATGCTTCAGAAAAGCTCAGACAGTAATTACATCACAATAAAGACTAGCCAAGTTAGCCTCAGCATTCTGGCTTGATCTGGTTTTACCTTTCCAGAAAAGTAGCCCTCAGTCGTCTTAATAATGGGCAAATTTGGGGGGAAGAGTAAAAAATTCAGAATGTAGGTTTATTGGATAAGACTCTCCATATATTACAACAACATGGGTTTACTCCTTGATTGCAGCTCTTATGGAGTCTAAGCTTTGTACCTCTTCTGTGTGTCTTGTAAGAGACAGCATCTGCCTCTAACACCTGGTACTCTGTAGTTACCAACACATGATAAACAGAGAAACAAATTTTCTGTGTAGGAGAAAGTTGGTTTTTTCCCACCAGATATAGTAGGAAGTATTTAAAATTTGTCAGGGGAAAAATAGTCTGAAAATAAATAAATTGATGTGATAGGATGGATGTTCTAGACATCTCTTTTTTTCCTCTAAGATCTGCTCCCTGAGTTCCTAGAGACTATCCCATCTGCTGCTGTTTCTTCACCCCTCGCCCCAGGGCCAGCCCCAAGAAGATCACACTAGGGCCAGGAGGGCTCCCCAAAGAAGTGAAAATGAGAGTCACCTTAATACCCACTGACTATTGCTTATAATACATTTCACTCAAAAAGAAAGTGTTTGAAATATGTTGTGGTAGAAACCTAGCATTCATATTAAAATAAAATATGTACCTTATTAGTACCATGGTGACCCTGAAATAAATAAATAAATAAATTTAAAAATTAAAATTATATAAAATTAAAAACTTAATAAAATAAAATATGTACCTTATTAGACTAATTAATATTTAGTTGAGCAAAGAGCCAGGTGCCTTACATACATGATGTGTAATCTATCTCACAATGATCTTTAATCTCATAACAACACTACAGTGCTGAGATGTCTTCCTCTCTATGTACCTATGTGGAAACTGAGCCTCAGAGAGATTGAATAAATGGGCCACAGTCTTTTGACTAGGCAGTGGAGTGTCAGGATTTAAACCCAGTTCTGAACAGTGAGAAGGCTTTGCTCTTTCCACATTATAGCATGGGCCCCCACGAAGAGAGCAGGCCCTTCCTGGTATTTAAGTTGGTTTAAGCCAAGCAAATATTTAAATATTCAAGATTTACTAGTAAATTTTTGCTAAAAAAAATTGTGAGTATAGTATAAGATCTTCTGAAGCCAAGTGGCACTTTCTCAACATTTAGTTGAGAAATTTTGTGGATGTAGTTCTCAATTTTTATGTGGTTTCACCATAGAGGAAAATCTTATGGGAAGATTCGTTGTGATTTTTTTCCCTCTTCAGCCTTTTCTTTTTCTCAGCCTCACTGAAAGATAATTTTTAAATGAAAACCTTGTTTTTATAGCAAATGAGATTTTTCCAAAATGTTAATAAAACAGCTTGCTCATTTTTATAATGGTAAAATTATAAATGATTGTTTTTAAAATTTTGACATGAAAATCATAAAGAATAATTATTTATAAAGTTATCTGAAATTCCACCATCTAGAGATATAGTGTTTAACAATTGAATATATAAGAACATACACACACGTATATCATCGTACGCTACTTTCTCTGTATAAATGCATATGTAGATTTTAATGAAAACTAGGAGATGAATGAGCTTTGAATAAAAATAAATACAATGTTATATATGCTTTAACACAATGCCTTTATTTTATAGCATTTATCACAGTAGTCATGAAACAATGACTTATATGATAATTGTTAGTAACATTAGCAGTTAAGTGCATGATCTCTGGAGCTAGACTCCTTAGGTTTTAATCCCAGATCTGTCATTGACCAGCTGTGTAATCCTGGGGAAACTATTCTTGTTTCTTCATCTGTAAAATAGAGACAAAAATAAGATTAATAGCTCTATAACAGGGTTGGCATGCAGATTAAATGAATGTATGTTAAACAATTAGAATAGTGCCTGTCACATAGTGAACACAAATGTATTAGATGTTGTTTTATTTGCCTGATGCTTTTCTTTCCACTAAGCTCCATGCACGCAGGGACTATGTTGGTTTTGTTCCCCATTGTGTCCGCAGCCTGGTACATGCTACGTCTTCAACGGTTGTTGACTATGTTTTTCTTCTTTCTTTCCCTCTGCTGCATACGATCTGCAGGAAGTTGACTGTCATTATCACTGGCATTTAATCAATATCTATTGAGTGAATGAAGAAATACCCATTTATTGCAAATGTATTTGATATTGACAGCATAGTGAGGAAAAACTCAGATTTTGTGGTCAAACAAGTTTCAAAACCTATTGCCTCATCCTCAAGCATTGCCTTGGTAGCGGAAGGGGGCAATTTATTGAACTTTTCTGAACTTCAAACTTCCCATCTGTAAAATGGAGATAATGATTCATTCTTGCAAGGTAGTTCACAATGTACAGATTTAAGTTTATCAATAAATAGCAGCTATTTGTGTACAATTATTCCATTCTACCCAGAGCCACTGGTTGGCATAACCCAGAGAGGGTACCATTCACGTGAAACACAACATAAATGGCGTCCCCTGGAGCAGGGTGGTGTATGAACCCAGAAATTACCCACAGTATTCTTTGCCAGTTCATAAGATTACAAAGTATCCTTTTATTAGTGTCTCTCAGGGTTAGATGCATCTAGGGTCCATAAGAGCAATTTAGAGTTAACAGTAGCTGCAGAAAAGTTCTGCAGGTGATATTCTCATTTTAAAGCCATGGAAAATGAGACATAGCTGTAATATAAACTCAGGAGCTGGGTTTAGGCTCAAGCCTTTTAAATGCTAAGTTCACTATTATCTAAAATCCGCTAAATACAGCGGACAAACTAGTGTCAGTGTTTGTACTATATGCTGATTAACCACTCCTTCAACATGTACCAGGTGCTCAGAGCTAAGAACAGCTGACTTCGTCCTACATCCCAACTCTTGTCTGCATACTCGAATAGATTCAGTTCAACTGGTACGGCTAGTGGTATTCACATCAGGATGGAGTTACAGAATACCAATAGAGCCTCCTCTATTTGATGATTAATAGATGAATTGATGTCCTGTCAGATGAACAGGATATTTGGCAATAGCATGTGGCTTCTGAGGAAAAGTGAGTTTCTTGGTATGTTCTTTGTCAGCATTCCAAAGCTAAAAGCTTTGTCGTGCACATGTTCTATTGTTGCTGCCTGGTGTATGAATCAGGACCTCTGGCTCACAAGTTTTCCCAGGACTTTCCTATGGGTATCATCTTTAAGTGTTGAGCAGTCATAGATTAGCACACAAAGGGGCTAACCTGGGGGATGGCAAGGTTGGCAGGGCATTGCATTTCAATAGAGCAGGAAGAGGAATCAGTGGCCTGTGACCTCAGGGAATTTTGCCAAATGCTCCACCCCACTCTCTTCTGCCTTGAGGAAAAGGCACAGCTTAGAATAGCACTGCGCATAGGAAAAATGTAAAACCTAACCAAGAGAAACAGACCTTTACCCAGCGGGGATAGCTCAGGACTAACATAAGCTTTTGTTTACATTTTTAAAAGCCCTCAAATATGGGCAGAAATAAATGATCTTGGGTCAGCTGTGACTAGCACTTTGGTTCTTCCTTTGTAAAAGATTCAGCCAATCACATCTGTGTACATCAGTTCCCCACAAAAAGAGAAAATACACTGGTGTTGCAGCAAGAGAGATTTAAGCTAGACGTAAAGAAGAACTTACAGAATGCCAGGCTAATTACATTTTGGAGCTATTTTTTCAGGGAAGGAGTATGCCCACCAATGTGAAGGGCACAGCATCACAGCTGTGCTCAGTCATTGGCTAGGAGCAGCCTGAGGGATGTGCAGCCTCAGTGTGAAAGTGGGATAGCAGCTGGGGCTTTCAGTGAACTCTGCTCCCCGAAACAGGAAATCTGAGTGGCACATTTTCATGGCCACCATGGCCAGCCAGCACCATTAAATTACTCCTGATCATAGAGGCGCAGCTCCTAAAAAGTAAGCAGCTCCTCTAGTAAGCAGGTCTGTGGCAGTGTTTATAGGTATCTGTTTTAGTTAGGGAAATTCCTTCTTCTGGTTTGCTAAAAGTTTTTCTTTTCTTTTTTAAAAATCATGAATTCTTTTTTTGCAATATTGAGATGGTTATGTGGTTTTTCTCCTCCGATCTGTTAATATGGTGATTTATGGTTAGAGATTTTTCTAATGTAAATTCCACTCTTACATTCTGGAAATAAGCCTAAACTAAGCATGGGAGTTATATCTTTTTATTTGCTACTATATTTGGCTTGCTATACAGCATTATGTTTACAATTTGTTCACATATATTCATGAATGATACTGGACTATTTTTCTTTCTTGCCAAATCTTTTTTTTAAAATTTATTTCATCATATTATGGAGGTACAAATATTGTTAGGGTTACAAATATTGCCCCTGTCCCCCCTCCCTCCCCCCATGTGTCCAATCCCCCGGTGGTGTGCGTCACACACGTTATGGAAGCATACACCCCTTTCCTCCTCCCCCCTACCACCTGCCCATCACCCGATAAAAAGTTTTATTTTGACTTTTTTTTTTTGACATTTTGGTTACATTGTATATCTTTGCCTCTTCCTAAGAAGGGTTAGAATTGTGCCTTTCCCCTCCAAAATACTCGCCACATCCCTAAGATTGGGTCCCCCCACCCCCTGAATCCCTGGTGAGAATTGCCACCATTTGAAAACCATAGTTTTTTAATCAGTCAGTACCAATTTGATGGCGAGTAGATGTAGAGCCCATTTTCCATGTCTTGTGTCGCCTCACTTTGGATAACGGGCTTAAGCTTAATCCAGGATAATTTAAACGGTGCTAGCTCACCGTCATTTCTTAGGATTGAGTAATATTCCATTGCGAGGATATACCACATTTTAGTTATCCACTCATGAATTGATGGGCACTTGGGTTGTTTCCATGACCGTGCAATAGTGAACTGTGCTGCTATAAACATTCGGGTGCAGATGTCTTTATAATAGAATGTCTATGCTCTTTGGGTTAGATGCCCAACAATGCTATTGCAGGGTTGAAAGGAATTTCTAATTCTAGCTGTTTGAGGTATCTCCAAATTCTTTTCCACAAAGGTTGCACTAATTTGCAGTCCCACCAGCAGTGTAGGAGTGTTCCTGTCTCTCCGCATCCTCGCCAGCATTTGTTGTTTTGGGATTTCTTGATATAGGCCATTCTTACTGGGGTTAGGTGGTATCTCATTGTGGTTTTGATTTGCATTTCTCTAATAATTAGAGAAGTTGAGCATTTCTTTATATGTTTGCATGCCAAATCTTTACCTGGTTTTTGAATCAAAGATATTTTGGCCTCATAGAATATTTGAGGAATAATCCTTCATTTTCTATCAGTAGAAAATTTAAATATACAATATTTGGAAGAATCTGGGGTCTTTTTGTTTTTAAAAGTTGTAGTACTTACCTACAAAATTATCTGAGCCTGATGCTTTCTTTGTTGGAAGAATTTTAATTCCAGATTCAAATTATTTAATGGTTATAGGAGAATATTCAGGCTTTCTATTTTTTCAGGAATAAATTTGGCAAGTAAATTTTGGGGGAGGGGAATTTGTTTTGACTATTTTGACTATTACCGAATGTATTTTTATTAAGTCATTCTTAATTTTAAAAAAATTATCTAGGCTGGGCGTGGTGGCTCATGCCTGTAATCCTAGCACTTTGGGAGGCCAAGGCAGGAGGATCACTTGAGGTCAGGAGTTCGAGACCAGCCTGAGCAAGAGCAAGACCTCATCTCTACCCAAAGCAGAAAAACCTAGGCAGGTGTGGTGGCATGCACCTGTAGCCCCAGCTACTCAGGAGGCTGAGGCAGGAGGATTGAGCCCAGGAGTTTGAGGTTGCTATGAGCTGTGATCATGCCATGGTGCTCTGGCTTGGGCAACAGAGCCTGAGACTCTGTCTCAAAAAAAAAAAATTATCTGCTATTTCTTTAGAGCTATCCTTTATACAATTAAAATTTTGTATATTTAGACCATTTTTTTCCTCCATGAGTCTTGCAGAGGTTTGTCTATTTTTTGATCCTCTCTTATTACTTGTTTCTATTTATTAACCTCTGTTCTTAAGTTTATTACTTTCTTCTTTTTACTTTCTTATAGTTTATTCCATCAATTTTTCTCTAACTTCTTTTTTTTTTTTTTTTTTTTTGAGACAGAGTCTCACTTTATTGCCCAGGCTAGAGTGAGTGCCGTGGCGTCAGCCTAGCTCACAGCAACCTCAAACTCCTGGGCTCAAGCAATCCTGCTGCCTCAGCCTCCCAAGTAGCTGGGACTACAGGCATGCGCCACCATGCCCGGCTAATTTTTTCTATATATATTAGTTGGCCAATTAATTTCTTTCTATTTATAGTAGAGATGGGGTCTCGCTCTTGCTCAGGCTGGTCTCGAACTCCTGAGCTCAAAGGATCCGCCCA
>VSMD01096788.1:0-19228 GCA_008750895.1 Mirza zaza
TAAATTAATTGTGGTATATCCATACTATGGAATATTATTCAGTGATAAAACAAAAGGAGCTATCAAGCCATGAAAAGACATGGAGGAATCTTAAATGCACATTGCTAAGTGAAAGAAGCCACTCTGAAAAAGCTACATACTATATGATTCCAAATATATTACCTTCTAAAAAAGGCAAAAGTATATAATAGCGAAAAATCAGCAATTGCCTGAAATTTGGAGGAGGAGCAAGATGAATAGATAAAGCACCAGGGATTTTTAAGACGGTGAAATTTTTCTGTGTGCTCCTGTACTGATGGATACATAACATTTTGCAACTGTCAAAACCCATAAAACTGTGCAACACAAAAGATGAACCTTAATATAAACAATGGACTTTAGTTAATAATACTGTGTCAGTATTTATCCATCAGTTTTAACAAATGTGCCACACTAATGCGAGATGTTAATAATAGGAGAAACTGTATGAGTGGGAGAGGGGTAATATGGAAGCTCTCTGTAATATCTGCAATTTTTTTTTGTAAACATAAAATGGTTCTGAAAAATAAAGTCTATTTTCTTAGTGTCAGTCCAGGGATCCTCCTTTATATATGAATACAATCTGGCATTTTTCTAAGTAAAATTTCTCTGTTTTTAGCATTTGAATCTCACTTCTCTGTGCAAAATTTTCTTGAGTTTTCTATTTCCTAGGTCATTTCTGTCAGAATTAAGGGGTGGGGTAGTGAGAATTCAGACATATGTCCTCAAGCTGCCATCTGTTCTCCGAATGGTATCCCATATGTTGTTGATGTGTGGAGTTTTCATTGTTGACATTTATGAATTGACTATAATTGTACTTTGATTTCCTTCTTGACTCAAGTTAATTATGAGGGTGTTTAAATTTCCAAGTGGTATTTTTTTAAAATGTTACTAATTTCAGCTTCATTGCTCATTGTTTTAAATATGCAAATTGCATAAATCCTACTTTTTGGAAATATTGAGGACTTAAGAGTTTTTTTTTCCCTTAGCAGTTCAGAATAGGACCAATTTTTGAAACATTGCCTAGGTATTTTATAGCAATGTATATCATTCTTATATACTAAGTTTAATTTTTTTCTATCTATAGATTTTTGTGTTTTTTCATCTGTAAAATTTTGAACACACTTGTTATATATAGTTCTATTACTTGTTACATATAAATTTATGAATATTCTATTGCCAGTCTGTATTATATCTTTTGTCAATATAAATAATCCTTTATCACGTGTTATTTGCCTTAAATTTAATTTGCCTAATAGCAGTATTGTCATGAATGCCTATTTTTAGTTTTTAGTTGCTTGACTACTTTTGACCATCCTTCTACTTCTAAACTTAGATATCATTTCATGTTAGAAGTTTCTCTTCTAAACAGTATAGAGTTGAATTTTAGGGAAGGTTGTTTTTTTTAATGGTCTTTGTTTTAGCAAAGGAGCTTAAACCATTCATATTTATTGTGACACATAGTGTTTAGTATTATTAATATTTCAGTCACTTCCTTTTAATCTTTCTGTATTAAGTTCGTCTTGCTATTTACTTGGGTTTTTTTTTTCTTTTTACTTGGTTATTAATTGTAAGCTAAAAAAAAAAGGGCCCACCAATTAGCCATATCCTGATCCCTGGAACTTTTATATGTTAACTTATATGGCAAAAACAATTCTCAATCAGCTGAGTATTTTCTCAAGGAGCATCTTCAAGAAGAGTATATGATGTTACATTTCCTTCCTTTTATATTTCTAAGAAAGTTGTTCTATGCCTTGGCACAGAAACGATATTTACAAAGTTCTTGGATCACAAATTTTCTTTCAAAACTCCGAATGTGTTTTTATACTGTTTTCTGGCATTTATTTTTGTGGAGAAGAGGCATGATAATTTGAGATGCATTTCTTTTAGGTAACCTTTAAATTTTTTTTTACCCTGCCTAGATGTTTAAAGATGTTTAATCTCTGAAATTGAATACTCTTTTTGATTGTGTCTCAAAGTCAATGTCTTTTTATCAGTGTTGCCTGCTCCTCTGGACACCGTAGTTTTGTGACTCTTCCTCCTGCTGCAGATTCTGAACCTTGTCGGCCCCTCACTCATGACAGCTGCAGATGTCCTGGATGCTGACGACCTTCTCACCGTGACCTTGCACCCCAAAGGGCTCTGCCATTGGGCGCTCTCTTCCCTATCTTTCTCTGATGCCAGCTCCTCTCCTATGTGTAGCCATGAACTCCAAATTCATGGATGACACATAGAAACCCCCATTTTCTCTAAGTAGAAAATTGTCTGATTTTTTTTTTTCTTAAACTTAGCAATCCATTTTCTCTTTCTCCATCTATCACCTTTTTTTGCAAAAGGAGAATTTCTTCTTATATCCCCCAGAGAGCTTCCAATCTCTGATCATTCCTCAGCAACCCCTCCCTATAGCACCTTCCCCAACACTTAGTGCTGAGATGCCTTTGGGGTAGGGCTATAGAAATAAAAAAAAAATAATGAAGAATTACAACAATGTTGGCCATGAGACCAAACAATAGTTGGCTGTTATTTGTCTGAGCCAGGGAAGAAACAAAAAGGCACAAATTCAGAATGAAGGTGATTGCCAAGGAGAAAGTCAGGCACTCACCTTTAGACTTCAGTTACTCTTCTACTCCCTCTGGATTTGATCCTGAGGCTTACAAAGCAGAGACATAGCTGGACTCTTGGTAGAAATGAGGCTCCAAGTTACCTGGAAATTTTTCACCTTGAGCATCCCTTTCAGAGATATCTCGTTTAGTTACATTATAAACATGCTCCTCTTATGAGAGATATTACCTTCTTCTACCTCAATCTCCTTTTCTGTTAAGTATACAAATAGTACTATACTCAAGATAATTAAACGGTGTGAGTAAATCTGTTAAAAGAGAGAGTGGCAAGGAGAAAGAGGAGATGCAGGGCCTGATCCTAGTGAAGTGGAGGGAGAGGAGGAGCCCTCCCATGGTGTCAGCCCTGACGATGACAAATGCTCCTAGACAGCACATGGGCTCCCTGAAACCAGAGCCATTCTATCATCTCTCAGCAACTCGCACTGATAAAAGACAAATGAACTTTTGTTTCTAATTATTCTGGAACATCAATTGTGGCAGAGAAAATTAGTTTAGCTTTAAAAGTTAATTACAAACAAATGTACCATGCAAATGTCAAGAAGGACTGATCCTGAAATATGGCGTTTCCAAGAAGCCAAGTGAATGACTAATCAAGAAAGAGCTGGAAAAAATCTCACGCATCATGGCTAGCAATGCAAATTCCAGCACCAAGAAACATAATCTGCTTCCTGCATGGAGAGTCAGTTACTTTCCTCCCCACCCCAACTCTCATCCCTACCTTGTTTCAATTCCCAGGTTTCTAAATGGCACCAAATGTTATTCTTTCTATTCTGTGCAATCCCTCATCTCTACGAAGTCACATACCACCCCTCACTTCTGTCTTTAGGTCGTGCTGCTCTACGCCTCTACCTATGTCCTGGTGTCCCTCAGCATAGACAGATACCATGCCATTGTCTACCCCATGAAGTTCCTGCAAGGAGGTGAGCTGGCCATGGGCAAGGGTGGGGTTGTTTTCACTAATTGTTTCACTAATGTTTTACACTTATTAATAATTCTCTTCCTCCCCCTTTCTTCTCTTCCTGCTCCCCTCCGTTCCCTTCCTCCAACTCTTTCCCCACTTCATGGGTCTGACTGTCCAAAAAGGTGCAGAAAAGAAAGCTTGGGGTGGGGCGTGATATCTCATGCTTATAATCTCAGCATTCTGAGAGGCCAAGGCAGGAGGGTTGTTTGAGGCCAAGAGTTCAAGACTACCCTGAGCAAAACAGAGAAACTCCTGTCTCTACAAAAAATAAATTTTAAAAAAATGTAGCTGGATGCAGTCTGTAGCCTTAGCTGAGGCTGAGGCGGGGGGATTGCTTAAGCTGGGGAGTTTGGGGCTTCAGTGAGCTATGATCATGTCACTCCACTCCAGCCTGGGTGACAGGGCGAGACTCCGTCAAAAGGAAAGGGGAAGAGAGAGAGAGCCAGTCTTGAGCACCTGGGAGAATACTAACTGATCATTCCTACAGATGGTTTAGAATCCTTAAGAAAGGTGAATTTCTGGATCCACTTGGCTGAATCCACCCAGCCTGTGGTACCCCCAAGCGACACTGCAATGATTCAGAAGTGTTTAGAGCACTTCCTGAACAGACTGCATAAATGGCCAGTGCAGGAGAGGACAGGGGCAACTGACAGGGAGGTTCTGAAGCACAGCACAGGGGGTTAGTCACAGCATGCCTCCCTTCCTACAACCTTCCCCATCCCAGACAGGAGGTCTCTGCTCCCAAGTAGGGATCTTAGTGGGAATGCTGGGTTTGAAGAGACAGAGTGGGGTCCTGGAAATCAGTGTGCCCTAGAAGGATGATCTGTTCCTACTCACAAGACTAGCGGCCCATTGCTCCACCCACGTTAGCCTCCCTGCACCCTGAAAGCAAGTAAGAAGCCAGTGTTTTTAGGGACCTCTACTTCCGTTCCTCAAGCCACCCTGAAATCTGATAAAATGAAGAACCTAACAGGCAGTCTTGACTACAAAGATGAGGTGCAATCAAATGTCATAAGAAATGTGATAAAATCTAAACTGTGGAAAATAGATAACACATTCAAAATAATGCTCCACGGAATTTGCACCTAAAAAAGCAAATTTAATAGAGAAAGCAGAAATTTAGCATAAATATAATTACTGTCATCAACAACCTGCAAGAAGGTGGGGAGATTATGGTAATATTTACTATTGACAGGGGTATAAATTGGAACAGATATTTTGAATGGCAAGTTAACATCTCATTAAAACATAACACATGCAGCCCTTTGACATGACTTCTTGGTATCTACTCTGGAGAAACACTCACATATGTGCATATGTATTATGTGTTGTATATTGTAGTATTGCTTAGAATAGCAGGAATTTAATGCTAGCCTTAATGTCTCTCAATGGAGGAATGGCTAACTATCCTATGATAGAAGTGTCAGTAGTTCAGGTTTATTGATTGCATATTAAGTACCATTCATGATTCTAAGTTCTCTACATAATTTAATTACTTTAATCTTCATAACAGCTCTGTGAGATAGATTCTATCATTATCTGCATTTTACAGTCAAGGCAATTGCTATTCAGAGAATTAAAGTAATTTGCCCAAGTTCACTCAGCTAGTAAGTACAGGGGCAGGATTTGAACCCAGACAGTCTGGGTCTAGCTTGGGTGCCTTTACCTACTATATATCATGCTTCTCAAGGTGGTAGGGCCATGGACAGTAATATGCATTGACAAGAATATATCCACATCACATGTTGAGTGATAAAACAACAAAAATCCATGCAGTATGATAACATTAATATAAAGTCAAAACTGAAAACAACGCAAGGTACTGTGTACAGAGAGAGAGAAGAGCACAAGGAAAGAACACAGAAGAGAGCTCTAGGAATAATGAGCAGCTGTCTGCAATGACATACACCAACTTGACATTAGTCCTCACATCTGGGAATGGGAGTTGGACTGGCTACCAGGAATGACCACAGGAACTTATTAATATATGCAAAGTGGTAATTTTTATACAAGAAAACACATCAATGTGTTGTGTTTAATGAAAATTAATTTATTACAGGCATGCAAAATAAATAAGTTCTGGAAATGTACTGCACAACATAGAGCATATGATTAACGATGTTGCGTTGTATGCTTAAAAATTTGCTAAGATGGTAGATCTTATGTTAACTGCTCTTACCACAAAAGTAAAAAACAAGACAAAACAAAGGGGATAGGAGGAGGAAGCTTCTGGAGGTGAGGGGTAAGTTTATGGCATTGATTGTGATGATGATTACACGGGCATATACATATGTCCAAAGACATCAAGTTGTATGTGTTAAATTTCCACAGCCTTTTGTAGGCCAATCATACCTCAACAAAGTGGTTTTGAAATTATTTTTTAAATAGAATTTACACCTGTTTCTCAGGCTTTTTCTCAGTTATTTTATTTGTCTGTTCTGTGAAGGTATGAGACTTGCATCAAGTTTTCTAGGCATAGTCAAGCCCTAGTTATTAAGGTCAAGGAGGAGGCAGGGAATGGGATGGGGCAGGGGAAATGGGGGAAACATTCCATGATGTAAGTGTGCAAAGGTGCGACACACTTATTCATCCATCTATTTGTATATGCCAGGCAGGCTCCAGAAAGGATCGAATGTGGTGGAGAAAAAGACACCTGTGCCAGAGTATTTTAAGGTGAAGAAATCCAAGGGAAGGGAAAATAACCCTAAGAATTGCATGATGGGAGTCCCAGGATACTTACCAGAGGTGGAGGCTTAGGACCTTTAATTAAGTGGGTAACGTGGTCAGTTATGTGTGTTACCACATTGATTAGACAAAAACAATCAACTGTTCGCGGAAAATACAACCAATATTGGAAGACATTCTGTACTATTATGAACAGTGCCCTAAATTACAGGAAGGGCAGCAGTGAATTTTACAGTTCTCTTTGAAAAGATGTAAAACAAATTATTACTTACTACAAAATTAACAGAAGCTCAATGTAGGGCACTTAGAAAATAATTATCTTCAATAGCTTCTGGGAAAGATGAAAGTTTGGAAACGGACATTAGCCATCTCCCGTCCTCTGCCCAGTCCCAACTAATGCCACCGAAGAAACGTAAAAACAAGGGAGACCTGTAGCTGGAACCGGAGCCAAGGAAAGGAGCCATCCACATACCAGAAACTTCAAGGAATTCCCAGCACGTGAGCGAGCAGATTAAACACAGAAGCCAAGTGTCAATTTATAATGCAGCCCCTGGGAAAGCTACATGGCCTTGTAGAGATTGAAAAGATCCTCACGGTTTACCGGGGTGAGGGCAACAGATGAATACGGAGCATGACCTGTGCTGGAATCATTTTCATGCTCAGCTCATTGCAATTTAAGAGCATCTGTAAGGGGCAGGGTTACGGGTTTATGCCACTCACTGAGAGAAGGTGCGAGAAAGAGATTTCCCCCAGAATGGCAGAGCTCGCTGTGGAGAGTCTTGGAGCAGGAAGAGGCCCGAGGGAGTCACATTAGCTGGACAGGCATGCGGCAATAGCAGCTAACCAAGGGGAGAGGAGGAAAAGGGAAGGCCAAAGTTTATTTTTTACTGCTTTTCCCTTAAGTGGTAGTTGCCTTAGGCAACAACTCCAGAGAAGCTGACAATTTTAAGGCTCTTTAGGAAAAATAAATATGAGAATAATTAGGAAAATGTCGATAAGATGAGAAAGACGTAGTGTCAGATGCTACTGATAAAGTTGGAGTTTAGTGTAACTGGGAAAAAAATGTTATCAGTGCTTTTCAAATTGCACTTCACACACTGGCCCCCAGGGGGCTCATCTGTTAGACTGTTCCAGGGAGGGTCTGGGCAGTGCTGGCTGTCACCCAGCTTCCACCTGTGCTCCCCAAGCTTTCTGCATGTTTCTGGGCTCAAGATAAAATTACATTTGAGGAACAGATCTTACTACCTGAAAAAAGCCTCGATGTCACTTGTACAGATGCAGATTTCTTAACATTTTTTTCAAAGAAAAATATGAGGTGACAAGGCAGTATATATATTACGATCTCATTTTTGAATGTGCGATCTATATATTATATACAAATGCATTATCAACATTTAAACTGGCTGTTTTTGAGTGATGCCATTATGTATTCTTTCCTTCTTTTTGCTTATTTTTATTTGCTAGTATTTCTGTAACCATCATGGGTAACTTACATGATTTTTTTTAAAAAGATTATATGGTGCATGGAATGGACGAAGGCTGAGGGAGACAAGTACAGAATTGGACAAGAACAGATGGGAGAAGGAATCTGACTCTCTGTGGGTGAGAGACACAGGAGACAGCCCAATTAGCACTCATACCTGCATTTCATCTCTCCCATCCCAGATCCGTCAGCCCTGGGCAGTTGGTCAGTCCTCATGGCAACAGGCCAGCTGGCTGGAAGGCCAGCAGTCTTCTTGCTATGGCAGCCATGTAAGAGCCCAAGACAGTGAGGCTTTCTCTAGACATCCCAGAACCAGTCTGAAAAAAACAGCTCCAAGCTTGTACCCTGCTGGGACTTGGAGGATACATTTTTAGGTACCTTGGTAGAGTTAATTCTAAAGCATAATTTTATATTCTTTTAATCCAATTGCTTGCATGTCCATCCCTCTTAAAAGTGAAGGCACTGCTAACCGATTGAGTAGAACCTGGATGGGGGCCAGGAGTCACAAGTTGCCTTTAGAAGTCTAGGCTTTAGGACCTAAAGAAGGAGATGACATTCGAATTGTAGCCCATGGAAGACAACACAAAGGCAATTACTAATGTTGCCAGGGTCCACAGAAACACATCGCAGGCTTCACAACCCTGCCATCAAGAAGAAAATCCCTCTGGCCACATTTCCTGCTCTCGTAATCCCATCCTGCTTCCTTCTTTATCCAAACTCTCGCTGTTCCCTTCCGCCCCACATTTTTTTCTATTCCTTCAAGAACCAACTCCTCCAGACCACCAACCTCTTCACAGGAGGTTCCCTCTACCTCCTGCCTCCTGAGGTGCCCAATGGCCCTAAGATCTCTCATGATGGTGCTCCTCTGCCCTCCTCCTTAGGTACTTCATGGCCTGGTGATGGTGGAGGCATTTTCCTACCTTTCTGGACCATGTCCCCTCCATTGTCGTATATGCGTGCCCACTCTGTTCCTTTGGTGCTGTCAGTCTAGACCACCTTCTCCCAGGCCTCCCCTGTGTCTGTGTGCTGATGGACACAGCCCACATCCAGCGATGATGTTGGTGCTATTCTCAATCTCTCTCTTACCCATCATGCTGTCCTCATCCTGGGTGACTTTGATGTCTACATAGACAAACCATCCAACCACATGATCTGTCAGATTCTTGCTCTCCTTAAGTCTGCCAAGAGGGGCTTCAGAAGATGACTCATGGAGCTTGACGTGGTCCCTATATTTTGGGGCACTGTGAACCATGACTAGCTCACACCTGGCAAAGCTAAAGACAGGCTGGCTGATGCCCTGCGGTCCTAGCCCAGGGGGCTGATGTAGAACCTGCATTGAGAAGTTCGCATGGGCTGTGTTACAAAAAGATTCTGCCCTAGATATTTCTGCCAGACAAGCCTCAGAAGCAAGAGGCTGGAGGTGACCAGGAAGGAATGGAAGAGCACTGCCCAACTCAAGCAAGTGACAATCCAGAGACCCCACAGGAGAGTTTCCAAAGAACCCAGGAAAATTCTTCAAAAGACCAAGAATCAGCTTTAGACAGCAGCCAGGCACAGAGAGAACAAAGCCGTCTTATGACAGTATCAGTGAAGGAAGAACTCTCCTGTCCCCTGTCTCCTCCTTGTTCCCTGCACCCCAGCTCCAGAGAGGCCCCAAAGTGGTCAGCAACCTGGGGACAGGGTAGAGACACCAGATGAGAATAGAGAGCAGGAGTGCTGGTCCCCCTTCCCGGACTCCAGGTTCTTACCTGAAGCAGGCCCACCTGGGGAGAAAAGATTTAATTTGAAATCATCTTGGGAATTTTGAGTTTTGATTGGTATCCAGCCTTTTACCAATTTTTATGTTAATTACTAAATTAGTGCAATGCTTATCACTTAAAGTGACTGTCGGACTTTTAAATCACCTATGAGTTATCACTGACATCAAGGGGCTGGCCTGAGTTTTCAAACCAGAGCAGGAGAACCACCACCCCCACTGGATGACTGGACATGTGTAAAGAGACAAGGAGAAGACCTAGTGGATTTGCTATTACAATTCTACCCCAAGATTTCTGCTTGTTCAGTGGGCCAGTAACAACTTTTTTCTAAATGTGTCTGATGTCTCTTTCCAGTGTGTATAACTCAGCAAGAGGAGAACCCTAGATATTCTCTCAAATATTTAGGATTCAAAATTGTAATAGTATTCCTAGTTTCTTCTAGAATTGTTCTTGGTTCTTATAGCCCCTTGACCGGAGCCTATACACCATTCTAGGAAATCACCTGACTCCGACATTCCAGCCCCACCCAAAGACTCACATCTACTTTCCAACTGGACAGTTGGGGAGCCAGGGTGCTGTCCTGTCTCTGAAAGTAGGAGGCCCCCAGCACCAATCAGCACAGATGGCATGGCAAGGCAAGGGATGATGATAAAGAACTTCAGCAACAGCTTAACAGAAAGCATCACTTCATAACAGCTGGTGTTTTTTTAAAAGCACTTTCACATACGTTAATTGTCTCTCTCAGGCCCAGCCCCATGACCTGCTGAGGTGGCCAGAGTAGGTATTTTTGATCCCATTTTCAAGTGGAAAAGCTGAGGCTGAGACTAGGTGGTTTAGCCTAGGTCAGAAAGATACAACTGAAAGAGCCCAAATCCAGTGTGTAGAGTCATAGCCAACAGGCTTTAGGACTTGGCCGAAATAAGTGCTACTCTCCAAAACCAAGTTCAGCGTTCTTTCTCTGCCCCACAATTCCACCCATGTTCCTACAAAGAAAAGACGTCTCTCTCCCATGTGACAGATAGCTCTCCAAGACTGTCCCAGTGGTCCGCAGTGCTGGGTACAATGGAAGGATGCCAGATGGACCCAAGGCCGTATCCCTGCCTTGTAACCAGAGAGGCAGACCACATGTTGGTGGACACAACTCAGCATTTGCACAGAAACTTATCAAATGCACGTGGTACAAACTGAGCTCCCTAACACTGTAGGTGGATGCATCAGCATCTCAAGTCAGGTGGACAAATCAGGGAAGTGGAAGTGGAATAGAAATTGGGCAGCCCAACTTTATGCCAGACGGTGTGCTAGCTTCTGTTCAAGCTTCTTTTTATCGTCTTTATATCAGCCCTCTATGTTACATCCATCCCATATGCAGGTACCATCATCCCTCTTTACACACGAGGAACCATGAAGGCTCCAGAAGGCTCTGAGAGGTCCCGGGTGGCTCTCCCACTGTGGTCATTCTCTACACTAGACTCCACTGTGCTCCCAAAAGATGTTTCCACATACCCGGGCATCCCTTTCTTTTCTTTGAGCAGAAAAGCAAGCCAAAGTGCTCATCATGATTGCCTGGATGCTGGCTTTCCTGTTCTCCATTCCCACTCTGATCATATTCGGGAAAAGGACTCTCTCCAATGGCGAAGTGCAGTGCTGGGCCCTGTGGCCTGATGACTCCTACTGGATCCCGTACATGACCATCGTGGCCTTCCTGGTGTACTTCATCCCTCTGACAATCATCAGGTAAGAGGCCACAGGCCAGACCCATGCCCATGGGGGCTTCCCTGCTTAGCCAGCGGCTGCTCTCCTCCCCTACAGGTCACTCACGGTTCCTAGTGCCCTTGGGGGAACTCGCCAGGCCACAGGATTTTAGCTAAAGCTACCATGGGCTCAGCCCAACTCCTTCAAAATAGAGTAAGGAGGAGGGAACTCGCAAGTGCTGAGTATGTGCTATAGGGGCAACGCCGTGCTAAGTAGCTAACAGTTATCCCATTAGCCTCAGTACAGCCCTGTGAAATAACAGCTGTTGCCCCCATTTTATGAATGATGAAGCGCAAGCTTGGAGAGGTTTAGTAATTTACCCCACCTCACTTAGGACTGAAATCCAGGTTGGTCTGATTTCATACTCTATTTTTTCTCCTATACCATGCAGCCTTTCAAATGCAAGCCAAAATACCAGTTCCAGAGATCTTATTAACGAAGAGATAGATATACTTGAAACAAACTTATCAGAAAACTCAGTACTCACTAATACGCTAGACTGTGTGTATGGTAAAATCAGGTAATGGCAAGGATCACCTCCTGGAAGCCACCATGGGAGAAAGGAAGGATTCAGGTAGGATAAGGAGAGGTGAGGAGGAAGCAGGCTCCATGATGGCCAGAGGTTGGAGTGAGCGTGGGGGCAGTGAATGGACAGGTCAGCAGTGCCAGTGGGACAGAAGCTGGCGACAGGCTCCTTCAAGTGGCTGAGGGGAGGCTCACTTATGAAGGGCCTTGGCAGCCAAGCCACAGGATGCCCCTTTGGTCCTGCAGCCAGTGGTGAGCCACAGCTGGTCTTTCAGCAGAGCTAAGCACAGCCACCTAGGCAAGGCAGGTCTCACTTGGTCATGTGGCAGGGCCACCCTCTGGGACAGGGGCTCTGCATGTGTGCATGGGGTGGGCGACTGTGGGGAGAGACCTGGCAGTTGACTGTGTCCCTGGACCACACTGATCCTGCATGTTTTGAGTGCTCTCCAGCCTGCCATGGTGTGGCACATGTCATGGGTGAAGGAAATTCAGCTGTTGGTTTTTTATTATATAAATAAGTGCTGCGATAAAAAATCCTCGTACTTAAAATTGCACATGAATCTCTCTGTGATTATTTCCTCATAACTTATTCTGATGGAATTGCTAGAACAAAGATGAGGCTCATTTTAAGAATTTTGATGCATATTCACAACCTGCCCTCTAGAAAAGGTAAATTCTAGCTAATACCACACAAGGGCTCTTTCTTCCTCCCCTGATCCAACGGAAGGTAGTATCATTTCTTTATTAAATCTTTCCCAACCTGAGAGGTTAAAAAACAAAGTATCTCTTTGTTTTAATAAGCATTTCTCCAATGATTAAGGTGGTTGAGTGTTTTTCAAGTGCTGTCTGACATTACGGGAGTCACCTTTTCTGCTCATTACTCATCTGTAGTCTCATAAAATACTAAAGCTGGGAGAAATGTTGTCCATCATGTGGTCCAACCTCTGAATTTTTCACAAGAGTAGCCTTACGGCTCAAAGAAGCTACGTGACTTCCTCCCCATCAGGGGGTGAGCTGGGCAGGAACAGAGTGACCCCAATAGCCAGACAGCAGCCAGTCATCTCTGCCGGATGGACGAATTAACACCTACGTTTCATTTCAACTTACTGCCCTCCTGTCCACCGAGTGAAGCTTGGGAGGAAGCTTGAGGGAGAAGAAAGTTATTTAGATAGCCGATCAAAGGTAAGTCACAGCAGCGTAGGGAGGGGACACGTCAGAGGAGGAGGGAGAGACACATCAGAAAGGAAGCAGCTCCGGCCATCCCAGGCAATAGGAGACGACGATCTCAGTGGCAGCACCTGTCCTGGCGTCACTCCGGATTCACTTCCCATCATCAGCTCAGGACATTGGCTCCAGGCAAAGCCCCGCTCCACAGAGCAGAGGTTCAGGATGGCCTGAGTCTGAAATGCCCCCTTGCATTCAGGCTGCTGCTTCCACCAGGACTTCTCCTGAAATTCGCCTGCAGGCTAACCTGTGCGTGTTTTTTTTAGTGTCCTTGAAAAGGCAAAACTTCATGTGTTTGCTAATGAAAGGAAATGATTTTAACGGCAGATTTCACTCAGCTCCAGTTGAACTCAGGCCCCTGCAAGCCCTGCTCCTTGCTCCTTGCCTCTGGCCTTGGCGGAACTGGAAACTCCACTGGGAACTCCCTCATCCTAGAGGCGGCTCGGCCTTTCCCTTCTCTCTTCCATGGGCCATAGCGCTGCTCCCACTAATGAAGACAGAACTTCTCTGGGGGGCACAGCATCCCCCACCTCCTGTGGCTGCAGCTCCTTCTCAAACCAAGGCCAGGCCTTGGGGGAATTTTGTGAGGAATTTTTTTTTCAGCTACTTTCCGCCTGCATTGCTATAATGTCATCTCCCTCAGAGCTAAGGTTTAGCTCTTTTCCTTCCTTCCTTCCTTCCTTCCTTCCTTCCTTCCTTCCTTCCTTCCTTCCTTCCTTCCTTCCTTCCTCCTTCCTTTCTTCCTTCCTTCCCTCCTTCCTCCTTCCTTACTTCCGCCCTCCCTTCCTCCCTTCCTTCCTTCCTTCCTTCCTTCCTTCCTTCCTTCCTTCCTTCCTTCCTTCCTTCCTTCCTTCCTCTGTTTCTCATACTCTGGCCCCCTGGGCTGATTCTATGGCATATGCCCCTTTGGGGTAAGATTAAACTCTTCATGCCAAGCTCAGGTAGACAAAGGAAACAGCTCAAAGAAGATGTTCGCTCACTTTGTGCACCGCGCCTCATTGCTTCTCATGCATGCTATATACATGTATCTATCTTTACCAAGTTGATAGGTGCAAAAAAAAACCCACCCATATCCTTGTTTTTATTTTCATTTTTTTTATCACAAATGAGGTTAAAGACATTTTGTATACTTATTATTGTTTTTTAAATACTTTTACTTTTTTTACCCATTTTTCTTGTTTGAATGTTTTTATTTTCTCTATATCTTCAGAGATATTCTTTAAACAATAGCCTTTTCTTTTCTTATATGTTGCAAGTATTTCCCTAATTTGCCATTCCCTAAATTACCTATTGAAGATGGTTTTATTTTGTTTTCACCCACTAGCAATTGACATAATTAAGAAAACGAGAAAAAGCACAAATAACCAGATTAATGGCTTTTTTACCATGAATACTACGTTGTTTTACTTGTCGCAGCTTTGCATGCATTAATATCTGCTAAAACAAGCAGCTTGTCTTTTTCAAAAACTCCCTGGCTACTCCAAGGGGAGCCACTGTCACCCTCTGTTTGCACTGATAGCCTCAGCCGGGTAGCAAGCCATTCGTTGTTTCCAGAACACCTGCGCTCCTCTCACCCCTGTGCCCTGGGCACATCATTCCTCCTGCCTGAACACTCTTCCAGGCTCCCCCTGCCTTGCGTCTGGCAAATGGGTTCACATCCTTTGTGTCTCATTTCTAATACCAGCTCCACAATGGAGCTGTCCTTGCTAAGCCTGGGCCAAGTGGCACCTTCACTCCCTAACCCCTAACATCACTTTGTCCATGTCATTAAGACTTCGTGGTAGTGTGATCGCCTGCTTGCATGGCTGTATCTCACGAGTGCAGGGACTCCAAGTGCCAATCCAGCACTCAACAGACACCTGGTAAATGTTAGACTGAGTGAACGAGGCAGGCCTGGCTGATAAACTGCACCAGTCACACAACAGATAAGTCATGTCCCTCTCTCTCTCTCCCTCTGTCTCTCTCTCTCTCTCTCTCTCTCTCTCTCTCACACACACACACACACACACACACACAAACACACACACGTGCACACATGCCCCTCATATATAAATGCCTGGCTATATAGTGTCTAGATCAATTTTTGGCATATGATAGCTCCTCCCTAAATATATGCGAGAGGAAAGAAGAAAGAGAGAAAAGAAAGGAGGGGGCAGGAAGAAAGGCAGGGAGGGAAGGAAGGAGAGAGGAAGGAGGTGTACCGTCTGTGGCCAGCTCTCATGAAGGCTGTGCATGAATAAAGATGTAGCTGTTCCACCATCAACTAACTCAGGCTTCCAGGTCTCGAAACCACAGTGACTGACAGCAAAGGCAATATATTGTCTTTCTGGGGCAAAACAACTCCTGTTGTTTCAAAATTCGGTTGATGTAACTGTCTAACTGTTGCTGAGCAGGTTATTAGCCTTGGTGTAATTACTTTGCTTTCGCTGTGCTTATTTTCTTGCTACTTAATTGATTTCTCATCCTCCTATCTTTTTTATCTCTGTCACATAAAGGTAGAGGCAGAAAAGATCTATGGCTGACAATTGCAAAAGAATGAGTGGAAAAAAAGCACATTAGTCATGGAGCACTGATTTGTGATATGCGAGGAAAATCCATTTATTTTGCTTTCGAAATGGAGATCACCCTGTAGGAGAGCCCCAGGCTGGATGCGTGCAGCCCTGGGGGTGGGGTGTGCGGCCAGGGTGGGTCTAAGGGGCGCAGGGACCCAGCCAGGTCTGTCCATAGGCATGAGGTCCAAGGCCGTGGAGGATGACAAGAACCTGAGTCAACTCATTGCATCAGGAAAGGAAGTGACATCCTATGTATTATTACCTGAGAGGTGGCAAAAGGTATGTCTTGTGGAAAAACCTTTTTCACTGCATTGCTAAGTTATGATAGATGTTTGTGGTTGAATTTCCAGCATGCATTCCACTTCCTCTCTTAAACACTCAAGGCAGCCCGTCCCTGTGGCATGGGAGTAGCTCAAGAGTGGCCGTGTTATCCTGTTCTGACCAGTAAGATATGAAGGAATGTCTTAGGAAGAGATCTTGGAAAAGGTTTCTCTATCCTCAAGAAAGAATGTCTTCTCTCCTTCTAGACATTGCTTTGCCTGGAAGTGCTGGAGCCTGAGTTAGGAAGACACCTACTCTGAAAAGAAAATAAGGAGGGATTGAAGGAAGCCCAGCTATTTAAAGTTTAGCCTTGGCCCCACCCTACCTTTGAAGTTGCAATTATGGGAGATAAGAAATATTCAAATGGCTTAAACCAATTTGAGCTGGGAGTTTTCTGTAACTTGCTACCAAAAGCATCTTGACTGATACCCACCATTCACACTTGCTGGTTCCAGACATCAGCGAATTCATTTGACCTACTGAGAGTCCATAATTTTTGAGTCCATAACTACCCTGTTTCAATCCCTGTCCCATGCCACAACCAGAGCCAGCATTTTCGTGGATAATTGCTAAGCATGCAAAAGCCTATGAAACGAAAATTTAAAATCTTCCTTCCACTCCTCCCCTTGTCCCAGTGCTGAGAAATAGGACCGTAAAATGTTCCTGAATGCCCTTCCAGGATTGTTCACTTTATACACCAGCATATACATGTGTAATTTTTCTTTTTTATACACAAATGAGAAGAAATTATAAATGTTGAACAATGTCTGATCTTTGAACGACAAAAAAAAAGTGGGTCAATCATTTTTCCTTCCTGCTTAGAGCCTGTCAGTGAGTTTTCATTGTTCCAGGATCAAGTGCAAAGTCTCTAGCCCGGCCCACAAGGCCATGGGTGATCTGGTTCCTGCCTCACTCCTCCGTGAACTCATCTTAGGCCACGGAGGCTGCCTTGCTGTCCAGGCTTCAGCCACGCTGGTCTGCTCTGAGTCCTTCAAATGTGCCACACTCCCTCCTGCTCTAGAGGCTTTGCACATGCTGTTCCCTCTGCCTGAATGATCACCTTCCTCTGCATTTAGAAAACCTATCTACCCTTCAGAACTCGGCTGAAATTTCACCTCCTCTGGAAAGGCTTCCTGACTTCCAGAACAAGTCGTGGCCCCTATTATATACCCTTGTACCACTTGTATTGTGTCTTTATAGCACTTTGTCCTTTGCACTCACGTGTTACTTGCATCCTAATTTTATTATTGTATCTCCCTAAATAAAATGTGAGCTGCCAAAGGGCTGGGACCTTGCGTGTTTGATCTACTGTAGCATTCACAATGCTTCACTCAGTTCCTGGGACAAAGTTAAAGCTTCAATAAATATTATGAAATTAATTAATTAATGAAGGAGCGAGGCACTTTAGGCCAGGGACTATGTTTAAGGCCCCCGCTAGGAGAAGAAAAAAAGGGGGCATTGTCAAGTAAAGGTCCAGGTCCCCCCACTTCTCCCCAAGCTTGGCCACTGGGTCGAGCACAGGGTGTGTAGCTTCTGGCGCACTCCAGAGCACAGCTGCACGTCACACTCAAGCCCTGGTGTGGGGGTCGGGAAATGCAGCCGGCAGGGATGGGAGCTTAGGCCCTCACTGGCTCTGAGGTCTACAGCTCGAAGACTGTGGTGGACGTCCTTCAAGTCCCCAAGCCTGTGCTGAGCCCTGAGCCGGTTATGAAAGGGGCACTTATGTTCTGAGTGGCTCTCTCCCCACTGCATCTTATTGGGCGAAGCAAACCATTTGTTCAATTTCCTGGACATTTCTCCCACATGATCCAGAACTGAGACTCAGGACGCAGCTTCTAGCATTCTCCTGGACAGTACTGCAGGCCTTCCTCTGGTTCTTCGGGCTCCACATTCTCCCACTGCCATGAGCCACCTCTATGAAGGAAGTGAAGGAAAACAGGTCTGTGTTTGGATCGTGTTCCATGAAGTCAGGAAATAAGCTGGCCAGTTACAAGGGAGGGGTACCCTTCTCAATCTGAGCACAACTTCGGTTTACAGATTTCTAAGTAGCTTCAAGAAAAGCCAGACCTGTTGAAAGAGTGAAAATAGAACAAAGACATGGAGGAAGCTGCACCCAAGAAAGTGAGGATGATTCTTCTTAGCTCTGTTTATGAGAATGGGCTACTCTGGGTTCACCTGATCCTTGAGACATGACCGCCATAGACAGGACCCAGCGCCAGGAGGGTTCTCCCAGCATGGAGGCCCCAATAAGGGGGAGCTGGTCACTGAGGAGCAACAGGGCAGCTCAAGAAGTTTTCATAGCAAAGTGGTGTGTGGACTAAATGGACTCAAAAAGGACCAAAATGCATGCCAGACAGGGAGAGCAGAGCAGGTACAGAGAAAAGCCCTGGAGCTCACATTCACCCAAAGTCTACTGTATATGAAGTATGGAGTCAGGGTTGCTTTGGCCAGCCTGCTCCTGGTGGCTGACCACACAGGGGAAGGGTGTGTGGAGAGGCAGTGGGTGCAGGGAGGCAGGATGGTGATGGTGAAGGAGAGGAAGACTGTGGGAGTTTGGGTGCCCTACTGAAGAGTCTGGATAGCATCTTATGGGCAAGGGGGCCTCCTGGGGGCGGGGGCAGTGGTTAAGCCAGGGAATGGTGCTGTGTCCAGGAGCCCATGCACTGGACATGGTGGCAGACTGGGAGTGTTAGAAGACTATGACAATAATTAGGCAAGAGGCTATAAGAGGTGCTTGTATTGGCAGCATATTGACTAAAATAGGAATGATGCAGAGATTAGCATAGCCCTTGCACAAGGATGATATACAAATTCATTAAACATTCCATACTTTTTGTGTTTAATGGGGACAGAGTCTCTCAGCTGGGGAAGATGGAAAAGTTCTGGAAACAGAGGGTGGTGAAGGTTGGGTAACAATGTAGACGCACTTAATGTTACAGAACTGCACACTTAAAAATAATTAATATGGTAAATTTCATGTATATTTCACCACAACTAAAGGAGTCATCAAAATGAAAAAAGAAAGATTTCAAGGGTCTGAACTCATGCTGAAGAGCCTTGGATGGAGAAAAAGTTACAGATTATGGAATCCTTTTGAAGGGACAACCCACAGAACTTGTGGATTAATTAGATGAAGGAAAGAAGGAAGGAGGAGACAAATCGTAATGCTGGGGTCTCTCTGGAGCACGACTGCTACACTCTAAGAAATAGCCTGGGTTGGGCAATAAACACTAGGGGCACCCGGGTTATTAGGTGCTTGGCAAGCTAACAGAAGAGCTGGGACTGGCTTTTCACTCATCTGAAAATGAAAAAAAAAAAAAAAAAAAAAA
>VSMD01096789.1:0-21562 GCA_008750895.1 Mirza zaza
AAAAAAAAAAAAAAAAAAAAAAAGAATGACTTTCAGTCAAGAACAACTTAGTACTTGATAACACTGGAAGTTTACATCAAGAATTTTAGTTTATTCTGTGCAACATTTAAAGCAGTGGTTAGGAGCTCAGTAATAGACTCAGAAAGTCTTGGATTCAAATCCCAGCTCCACCACTTCCTCTCCTAGGTATGGCAGATAATGTCTGTAAACTTCGATTTCCTCATCTATACAATGCATAACAATCGCACCACATCAAAGGGATCAAGAACTAACCCATGTGAAGCAGTGCCTGGTGCAGAGTGAGTGCTCAGTGAGTGCTGGTGTGCTACCATTATTGCTAACAGGTATTATCATGCCGATTTCATTAGTAAGGGCATTATACTTGAAGAAGTTAAGTGACGCTTGCTGAAAGTCGTACAGATAGAAAGAGAAAATCTGAAACTGGAGCCTGGACTTCTGATGGCGTGTGTAGTACTCTTTCTGCTATGATTCCCTAATGCACTGTTTAAAACCAAAACTTTTATGATATTATTAATGCACTTTTATTGAGTTTAATAGAACCCCAAATGAAATTAGCATCTCTGATGCCAAAAACCCAAATGATACTTACACAGATCTTTCATTTCAAAAACAGTTTCTGGACTGGACTCAGAAGGAAAGATGATAATCATGTAGGTGAAGACACAGGGAAACCCACACAAGATTTATTCCTCTGGCCTCCTCCCTCCCCTCAAGAATTGTTTGGGACCAAAATATGTCCAATGTCACTTCCTGCCTCTGGGTCATCATTGTAGATGAGTATCGCTAACCATGGCTGTGTCCCAGGAGCTCAGGAATGAAAATTCTCTGAGCTTCACTTTGGAATTGGCTCCATCTCATAATACTTTCCAAACTTGTCAAAAGAGGTTATAGAATAGTTAATGTCTCCAAAGAGCTTCATTTATTTTATAGATTTATGAACTAGGTCTTCTTGCCAAGGCCTTGTGTACGTTTCTTTTTTTCACCAAAGGTGACACAGAGTTTCTCCCAAAATAAAATTGACTCTTCCCATGCTTAAATAAAAGGTCATGAGTCACCCTGGCTGTCCCATATCACTGAAGACACAGCACTAGGAATCTGTGCAACTTATTTATATAAAAGCCTTAAGAGCATTTAGGCCCCTTCCCACAATATGCCTACCCAAGGAGGCTGAGGCGCTGGTCTCTACCATTCCCACAGCAGTCGGGTTTAGGGCCATCTTTCCTGACCAATAGTTTTAACAACTAACCTTTGAATTTGGTGAGGTCTTGTCATTAAACCCTCTCATCATAGGGCAAGCACTGTGCTAGGCACCCAAAACATCCGAATGCACGAGCACCTCCATGGTTTTCAAATCCACAGCGCAGGGGGGGGGAGATAGATGCTATTTTTAAGCTGCACTGTTTTATGGAACAAAGGGCTGAGGGGACAGAAATGGGTAAAACTACTGTGGCAGAGAGATTGCCAGAGGCTCTACCGAGGAGGCAGCCTTTGGGCTCAGTGGTTTAGGAAGACTGCTGAGCCCAGGAGCGCAGAACGTTGGTGACTGGCCACTGCGTGAGGAGGGCGCTGTTTGCAGAGCGCGGTGCGGAGGCGAGAGACAGGCCCGCGGACAGAACCCGCTTGTGCACGCTGCTGAGGAGTTTGCATGTTATCCTCGTGCTTTCTTAAATATGGTCGTTTTGGTAATAATGCCAATACAGTGACTGGTAAATTACTTATCAGCTTATTGATAACCTGTCTGTGGCTCTGCCCATCCCCCACGGCTGATCACCATAAGGACACTTTCCCTGGGTCTCTCCCTCTCTGCCACTGGAATGGTGTTCTGTGCACAGACACACATATGTCGCCCTCCGGCTCCCCTCCCCTCAGGGCTGCAGCTGTCCACCACCACGATTTCCACCCATGGTCACTACCCTCTGACAGAGGCCAACGGCCCCACGCTCATCCACGCCATTGTGGTACAACTTCTTTGTTCTATGACAGAGCCACCAGCACAGGACAAAGAAAGATATGTTCTTGGTCTCCCGAATTGGAATTTGGAACACCAGTATCTTCCTAGATGCCAAATCCAATGTTCATTTCCCAATCCTAATCTCAGAACCACTCGCTCTCTTGTCTTCTCTGAAATGCTCTTCTGTCTCGACTTCTGGGTGCGTCTGCTCCCTTCTGGCTGTGGTCCCATCTCTGGTTCCCCTTTGCATCTTGGCGTCCACCCTTATGGTCTCGCTTCTCACCTGCTGAGTCTCCTGCCTAGACCGCTGCTGAGCACCAGCCCTCTGAGTGGAGCAATGACCCGGCACACACCTGCGCTGAGCCCCTCCTCCCCGCGGGGCGAAACGGCACCTTTGGTCACTTCCTTTGTGTGTGTGCGTGTGCGTGTGTGAATAGCAATACCATCTTTTTCTATTTATCTGATATTCTCTCATCACCAAAATCCAATCTGTCTTCAGGTCCTATAAAATTGACCACCTTAACATCCTTACTCCGTTTCCTCTTCTCCTTGCCCACCTATCCTGCCTTGGTACCTCTTCGATGCCCTCAGATGGCTCCCACAGGCTCCCAGGCTTTCTCCCTGTCCTGTGCTAGTGGCTTCTCCCATACAGTATTAACACTGTGACCGAGTGAAGTTGTAAAGTGTAAATATGATGGTGTCAGTCCTCTCTGTGAAATCTCATCTCCAAATGGGACACATAAACTCGCATCCGTCAGTCCCCATTGATCTGGCCCTCACTTCCATGATAATCAACCTCCCACATCCTTCCTGTGCTAAGAACTTTTAGGTCTTCATGACAACACCCTCCCCATACCCAGAGCGACTCCTCACTCTCACCCTTTGCCTTGACTCCATCCTTCTTTTCCAGGAAAACAAAATCAGCTCAAACATCCTCTGAGAGTCCTGCTTGACCCCTCCACCTCCAGCTTACTATCCCGTGGACTCAAATAACACACTGTGCTGTATTCCACCTGAGCACACAGACTGAGGGATGGGCAAGACTGCCTGGTGCTACCGTGACGTCCTACCATCGAAGACCCACAGTGTCTCTGCATTCCCACCACGCACTTCGTGCATACTCGAGTGAATAAGTAAATACATATTTCCATAGAAACTTGGTGATCAAGTTCTTTCATACTAGTTGTCAGCTGTATATGGGTTAAGCATATTCTGTAGGCTGGCTGGGAAACCTCACTACCATTTATAATTTTGTTTCTATGGGAAAATGCATTGACAGTTCCAAAAGAAAGACTTACAAACAGAGTTTGGAATAAACCCACTTTGTAAATTGAATACTGACTATATTTATCTCTTTTCATTGCTTTGAGCTATGAAATGGGTCTATCATCTTTTCCCTCTTGGTTACTGAGATATTAGAATAGAGATAACATAAATATACATCTAACACTAAGTATTCTTTAATTAACCTTGTGAGTGTTTAATAAATACTTCTCAGCTGAATAGACACCCTTCTCAAGTAGTTGCTTGGACATTTCTTTTGTTTTCCGGCCCTGTATTCATGTGATCCTATTGAGGAAAACCTGAAATTTGGAAATCCAAACTTAGAAACCAGATACATTCAGGGGTTATGACTCAGGTTACAAAATAATTTTTCACTTTAGAAATTTAATTGTGACTCACTCTGTTCATTAAAGAGCAATAAAATATTGTCATGTAACTCAGAAAAGAATTTAAAAACAGAATTAAGGCTGGATATATTTGTAGTCATGAGCATTTCTTTTTGAAACGCCATAATTTGCCCCCACACATACACCCATTGGGATCTATTCTTGTGGCATTACAACTCTCCCTCTACCAAGAAGCACAACAAAAGACCATTTGAGTAGGAAGCAGATGTGCATCTTCTGGAGCTTAACACCGTTGGCTCAAATCTGACGGTGAAAATTTACAGCTCTTAAAATATACTATACTGTGGTGGCTGTGTCTGGGAGGCCTCCTCCCAGCTCAGGGAATAGCGTTGCTGGGATGTCAGCGGCCAAAGGGGGCTGGGACTGGGAGGAAGGAGACTGATTCTTCGCGGGGAGGAAATGAGCCCAAAGATTATCAGTGGATGATATAATAAAAAACTCATATACCAGTATCCACGTTTTATTACACTACTGAGGAAAACAGCTCATTTATATTGGACTTCCTGTCCCTTTTTTCTTAATAAGAAGAATCACGTATCTATGAGTCATCATGATTATTATAGATTTGACAGGACATTTTATTGTGATAATGCATATGACTTTTAAAGAAAAGGGATTATAAACTACAATAATGCATGCCTCTTAATTTATTGACAGAATTAGTAAAAATATATTTTTCTCATTTGTAAAGTTTCTTGGCATAGCTTTGATTATTTCCAGTAGGCACATATCTTTGTTTAATAGCAACATTCAAAAATTAATAATTAGGGGAAAGGCACTATGGGAATAGAGTGTAATAAAGACAAATGGAATCCATATTTCAAAAGTTGGCAAGAGCTAACAGTTATGCTCTCATTTCTTTTTACTTGTGTAATAAAATGTTCTGTATTCAGAGTCATTTCTTTCCTTGTTATTTCTCTTGTCTTGAGTAGGAGCCATAAACACTTCAACAAACAGAAAGTAGATTGAATGCTCAATGTTATTGAAGTATTTTTATGAAGTACTACTTAATGCTGAAATGGTATAATATTGTTACCATGGGAAAGTTCCATTTGTTTTCTAGAAAGACCACTTACACAAACATTCTTTGGAATATTACAACAATCTATTAGCCTTATTGAGCATGCAGTATTTGGGAGCCATATACAATAAAGGGGTAGAATGAGCCATACACGGGTACAGTTATTTTTCAAAGGACAGAAGCATCCTTACCAGACAAATTTTGATTGTGCCATCAATCAAAATTAAAACCTAACCTGGACTTTAGGACTGTATGCAAATTTCCCTCCATCAATTGACCTCATATTTCTTGCAAATTAATCTACCATTTTTCTCCAACCTAACATTATTGTGGAGTGCAAAAACTAAGTCCAACTTCTGAGAAGAACAGAACTTGAAGAGTGTCTCATGAATGCAAGATCTTCTGGACAGCAGGTATAGAAACAATGCACTCTGGTCTGTACCCAAAGAAGGTCTAGCATATTTGTTATCAGTAGAGCCTCTGCTTGGATTAGTTCCTCCAAAAGTGTGATGGTTTGCTGGGGTCATCCCCCCTCCACACGTGGTTTGGCTTGGTATGATCTCATATGTTTTGTCCAGGGAGCTGGCCAGTGCTGACTACATAGAATGAGGTTGAAGAAACTTACCTGGAGGTTGAACCATTGTTTCCCTCAATTCTGTGGTCTAAGTTACTGCTAACCAGCCACGGAGAGGACTTATGGAGAAAGGGAAACATGATACCAAATGAAATAAAAAGAAGTCACTACCCAAGATAACATGGAGAGGTAGTCAATGGATGTGACACAGGAAAAACAAAATTACTCTACAAATTTACTGACTATGATGAAATTCAGATTGGGTCAAAAAGATTTTTCCTGGTTAAGTCCCAACTCTTACATCAGAAGGTCCATCCTCAAACTTAAAGATGTTATCAGCAAAGGAGCAGAGAAAAATGATCAACTCCACTTGGGGTCAGTGCATACACTATGATCAAAGCTAACCAATTGCCTAAGTAAGATGCACTGCCTTTCTTAAAGTTGCTAATACCCATTCATTATGAAACAATAACTTGGATTTCACAAGGTTTAATGAATTTCATGTACTAAAACTTTCTTGAGAAACTGAGTGAATTACCACCATGGGTCAGTATACACAATGGATGACTTCTTCCTCATATAAGTGATTCCTCATAACTTTATACAGAAATTGGTCCAATACCAGGGACTAAATTCATTATGGGCCCTTCCAAACTGGTTCCCATGGGACGACATTACAATACCTATGCATTTTGTATAGTTCTATTCCTCTGGCATGGCCTAAACTGCTCTGAATGCCTCATCCAGAGGTGCGATGGTTGTGGATGTATCCTACAGGAAAATGCTTCAGCCCTGCCCTACCCTAATTAGTACAATTAACCACAACCATAACATTTGAATTATTAATTCTCCCTAATAGGATGGATACAGTGTCTCTGGAGAAAAGCTGTTTGGAGTTCTGGTAAAATTCATGCCAAATTTAATTTGAAAGGTCATCTTGAAGAAAGACAATGCTGGCATTGTGTTACATTGATTTAAAACAAGTCTGTCCTAAGGATTTTCTTCATCCTTATCTACAGTAATAGAATATGAAAGAGAGAGGGGGGAAAATATCAAGTGCTGGAAAATATCTTTCTCAGAAACTATAGCAGATGGGTCACAGCATTTTTAAACAATGATAGTAACATTTATTATATCAAAGCCATTTTATGTTTTGTTTGGAACTCTGGCGCCTTTTTTTTTTAAGTTCCCATAACATGACAGTAATTATAGCCATCAAGTTGTTCCCTCGAAGATAGCAGCCCAGAGTCCAGATGCTGCTGCCCTGTTGTCCTGCTCACTGGAGCTCAGCATGCACATTACATCATGGTGTAGTTTATTTTAAAAGTGCTTTAAGAATGTAATGATAGTAATTTGTAGACAGCGAAAATTAATGGGGGCATTGCTGGTCTGCAAATTCCATTTATAAAACACTCCTGCTGCTCAAAAAGAGAGTGCTTTCTTGTTAACAGAGGCTTCAAAATACAATTTGGAGGATATATTAAATAAACTCTGTGCTAAAGTCATTTTCAGCTGGGCCCTGTGTGTACATAGCTCCATCTCGCTTCACCACTAACACACCACACGACTTTCCCTGAGAGGACACAAGATTCTGCAGGGGAGAAAGGGTACATGTTCCCATGCAAAACTACCACAGCTCTGAGGCAAGACGAGGTTACGTGGCAGAGCTGGTCTTAGGCCAAAAAATACACACACAGTGTGTAAAACAAAGAGAGAGCTAAGAAGGTCCAGAAATGCCTACAGCCACACGCCTAGCCACAGCCCTTTAACAACAGACTATTCTTGGGTTTTAGGGCCTTGAAACGTTCCATTTTTCACTGATGGTAGATGCTGGACATCCAAGCCAAGAGCATAGCCTTCCCTCTGGCCTTGTGGCACAGGACAAGTGCCCCTTCTCAATGTTCTTGTTTCATGCTCCTCAAATCTCTCGTCTTCCTCCCCATATCTAACTTCAGCAAATATGAAATGACCTCCTCAGAATGCTTTTCAGACCTTGTTTGTGGTGGAATCAGCTGCTCAAAAGGTGACCAGTTTTGTCCTGTGGAGTTGCCAAGGCAATTCCAGTTGTTTCTGAAGTTCCAAGTGAGAACATAAAAAGTAGACCAAAAGTCATAAGCCTTCCCTTACTTCAAAAGTCAACTAAAAAAAGCTTCTCCTTGCATCCAGAAATTAATTTTGAGAGTGTTTTGTGCCAAGCTAGTGAGACAGTATTTATACCCAGAGGATGCCGTCCTGGCTCACAGCGTGACACCTCGTGCACAGGAAGGAGGCCTCTGCTCCTGCCAACCACAGTGCACAGATGAGCAACTGGACATGATTAAGTGGGGGAGTCTGCAATACACACGTCTCTTCTTCAAACACATATAGACTTTTCTCCCACTTGCAATAACCATTGATAGCAACAATAATTTGGAAAGTGGAGAAATAGAGGAGTATATGTTCATGTGCTTATGGGGAGGGTTGTCACAAGAGAAAATGTAAGATATTTGGAGTAGAAGGGAAAAAACAAGCACACTGCTCTTACTGGGCTCTTGGCTATATATTCCCACCTTCCTGCATACTTTGATATCACTGTCCTATTTTTGAGCCCTTTTAAAGAGTTCAAATACATGCTTTGTGTATCTGCAACTTCGTTTCCCTGACACCTCTGTGAGATATGTAGCACCTGCACCATCACCTCCGCTTTGTAGGTGAGGACAATATGAAGCCACAGAGAGACTGGAATATTTTGTTGGAAAACACAGAACTGAAGTTGTTTGGCTCCCCAGGTAGGTTAATGGGCCACTTACAGTGGAGAGAAGAGATTGACTTCCTGGAAAACTGCTTTGAAGAGTCTGTCTCTGTAAAAAGTAAGCAGCCTAGTTAGTCTTGAGTCTGGGACAGGGCTATAGTTTCTACCTCTAAGCACTAACTGCCTTTTAACACATCTTACACTAAGTTTGAAAATAACAGGAGGAGAAGAGGGAAGGAAAGTAAAACCAGAACAAGTTTTAATGCATATGGACAAAATAGTGTCCGATGTTACACTGGTCACATTCTGACCAACTTCACAGTTTAACAACTGTACATCTACTCTCTACAAAAATCCTACAATGTAGGTATTATTAGCACTATTTTATAGGTCAAGACACTGAGAATAAAAGGATACTTCCAATGTAACAGCTAATATTTATTATTAATTATTAATATGTATTCTGTCTGATATAACATTTCACTGTGCTCTAAGCATTGCTCTAAGCCCCTTCCATCTGACACACATGTGACCGTCATCATAACGCTCTGGAGGTACAGACTATTATTATCATGTTCTCCACCTTATAGATGAGAAAGATGAGGCACAAAGATGTAAAGTACCTTGTCCAAGGTCACACAGCTAATAAGTGGCTGAGTCAGATTCACACCCAGGCAGCCTAGCACCAGATGGCCTGCTCTGAAGAGAAGATCTACACAACCTCCAGGCAACAAGGCCAGCAGCTGTCTGGCTGCAGAACTCTTCCCACCACAATTTAAAGTGTCAAGGATATTCCCCAAGCAAGCCAAACTGGGGCTCCAACAACTCAATCCTCAAAAGCACTCAGCAGCCCAAGCTTCTCTTCTTTGGCATGCACCAATGCAGAATCCCTCCACACCCTCAGTCCTTCACCTCCCCCAACTCCATATCACTCCTCCTGTCGTGCTTCCCTCTCCCATGGGAAGTTTTGTATTCTCTCTCTGAACCCAAAAAAGCAGCCAGACAGGGCTGAGGTAATGAACTAATTACCTGGTGTTGGTCAAGGAAAATGTGAAAATGAACATCGGTTCATTCATCTATTAATATTAATACTAGGAGCTGGGTGAAAAGTAACAAGCCAATCTATTATGTGCCCCACACCTCAATAGAGCTATGCACCATTCTTTCATCACAGATTTACATGTGCCATCTCATTCTGTCTTTATGGCAACTGTGCAAAGTAGTCTTCCTATACATGAGAAAGCCAGGATCCGTGCTGGCTAGGTAAGTCACCCAAGGTGGCACGGATAACCTGAAGCTGAGATAGGACCAAACACTGGATGGATTTATGAGCAAATAAATGGATGAATGAACCCCAAACCTCCACCTGTTCCACCACACCATTCATTCATTCATCCAACAAGTAATTTTTGAGCACATACTATTTGCCAGACACTGAGGCACAGGGGGTACAGTGGGCCCCTATGCCACAGTCTGGAGAGCAGAGGCAGAAAATAAATAAGCCTCAGAGCAAGAATAAAAATATCAGCACAATTCACAATTGCAAAGATATGAAATCAACCTAAGTGCCCAACAACTGAGAAGTGGATAAAGAAAATCTGGTGTGTAGATATATACCATGGAGTACTACTTACCCATAAAAAGGAATGAACTAATGTCTTTTGCAGCAGCTTAGATGAAACTGGAGACCATTATCCTAAGTGAAATATCTCAGGAATGGAAAACCAAACAGCACATATTCTCACTTATAAGTGGGAGCTAAACAAGAGATATATATAGTCATAAATCAGTGTAATGGACATTGGAAACTAAGAAGGGGGAAGGGAGGAGGAGAGTGAGGGATAAAAATCTACCTATTGGGTACAATGTACACTATTCTGGTGACAGGTACACTGAAAGCCTTGACTTCAGTGTAATATAATTCATCCATGTAACAAAAAATACTTGTACTCCCTACATTTTTTGAAATTAAAAATAATTTGAAAAGAGAAAAAATAACAGATGGTGGTAACTGCTATGTGGAGAAGTAAAACAAGGCATGGGAGACAGGGTGGCTATTTCACTCTAGGTTAGGGGGGTCAGAGAAGCTGAGACCATACCTGCAGGAAGGAGGTGGCAGGATGGGATCAAGGGGAGCACTGGAATCCATAGGAAGGCTGTAGAAAGTCCCTAGGAAGGAAATGAGCTTTGACCAAAAGGAGGTGGGTGGGAAAGCAAGAGAACTCAGGGAGGGTATGCGTCCCACAGGGTGGGGTAAGGCAGGATAGGAAGGCTGGAATTTGTTCCCAGGACAGTAGAGCGCACTTGGAAACTTTTAACTGCAGGCATGCTGTGACCTGATTTCTTCTTTCAAGGCCGTGCTCTGCCACACTACCTGCTCTTCAGGGTCCAGCAGAGTCCTCCAGCTTACTACTGACCCAAACTCACCTGCACCCGCATCTCATACCAGGCCCTTTCCTCCCTCTCTGTTGGCCATAAAAACTGGAAAGTAGCTGGTACCTACTGCCCACTCAGAAGTGACTGCCTGATAGTTACGTAAAGTCTCAGCCCCTCCTGGAGATGCCCGTGTTATACACGAGGACAACTGTATCCCACAGGTTGACAGGCTAGTCTTCCATAGCCCTCATCTCAAACAAAACGCATAAGCCAACTCCCAACCTGCCCACCCCTGAGCCAGCCCTGACCATCACCACCCCACTGCTGGTTACTCCACAGACCTCCACTCCGATAAGGATCACCGTAAAACTAGGGCTTCTTGAGAATGACAACCTTCAAAAGCCTCACACTATCAGAAAACTTCATACCAAGAAAATCTCATTTGAATAAGATTGCTCTTTCGTGTTACATCAAAGGGATGATAAGTGTAAAATAAGTGGGGAAGAAGGACTGACCTCTCTATAGAGGCAAAAAGAGCACAAGCCTTACAGCCGAACAACTGAATTCTGACTCAGACATCAACTGTATAACCTTGGGCAAATAATTTACAGGCCCTAATTTCTTTAAAATCTTTAAAATGGGATCACAGCTACCTCACAGCTTAGTTCTGTGGTCCCCAACCCCTGGGGCCACATACCATACCAGTCCATGGGCTGTTAGGGACCTGGCCACAGACCTCTGCTCCAAAACCCGACCCCAGTCCATGGAAAAATTGTCTTTCATGAAACTTAGGAATGCGGAGGGGCAAGGTGGGGTGGCACAGCAGGAGGGGAGCTGCGGGCAGCCAGTGAAGCTTCGGGTTCACGGCTCCCCATCTCTCGAGTCACTGCCTGAGCTCTGCCTGCCCCTTCCACTCACCACTGTCTGCGAAAAAATTGTCTTCTATGAAAGCAGTCCCTGGGGCCGGAAAGGTCAGGGACTGCTGGCTAGTTTGCAGAAGGAATGAAACGACGAATGCAGAGTATCTGTTACAAGGACACACGGGGTCCTCCTAGTAGCAGGTGCTGAATAAATGGTGCTAGAGGTTGTAGTCATTGTAGCAGTTGTCATTGTCACCATTGGTGTAGATGCTGCCACTGCAGTTATAAATACTGGGTGAGCCGGCCGCAAACAGGACTTAATTTTCACTTTTGAAAAGTAAGAGGATCAAACTAAATGATCTCTAAGATAATTTCACCTCTAAAATGATTCAAAAGTCCATAGAACTAAGAAAATCCTTAAATCTGTACAGGAGACCTAGAGAATACAAGAAAGCATGCCCTGAAAATAAAGAGGACACAGACACATACCCAAGGCTTCTGGGATGCTATTCCTCTGTCCCAAGGGCCAGCCATTCCTGCAGACGAAGTTTCCATACCCTACAAGCCTCTGCTAAGAGCAGCCAACCAAGACATGGCTGCCCTCAGTGCCTGCCTCCTTCTGAACTAACTCCCTGCTCCTCTTGGAGGGCTCGGATTCTATAAGTCTGTAAAACTGAGCTTACTGAAGCTTTCCATTTAATGTGACTTTATCTCCATGATTCTTTTTTCTCACTGGCCTCCCAAACTTTCCCCATTCAGTTACTGTTTTAGGGAAAAATACATTTCTTTTTTCCACAAGAAGTCAAAGTAAGTGCCTGGTCCCCAAGTTCTCTATTCCACACCCAGTTGGGCTTTGTGGGTTCTGACAATGGTCCCTAGACTCTGCTTATGCATTGGTCCAGCCGGCCCCTGGAACCAAGGACCAGTAGATGAGGTCGTGAGCTTTCCACTGGCCTAGTCCCAAACAGTGACTCACAACTCAATGAGCTCCCTTGGGACTCCATTTTTCCATTAACAAAGAGGTTTCTTTATGCTATTGCAACCACCTTGTCCCAAAGACTTCTCAGAACAACCCTAAAGGACTCAGCTAAAAAGTGCTCCCAAGTCAGCACCTCCAGTAAGTCCCAAAAGGAGCTGATTTTAATATCATATGCAGATTTATTACCCCAAGAAATGAGCATTTCCTGCTTCAAAAGGAAGCCTAAGCATGCCCAAGAGACTCATCTACAGAGTACCAAGAACCAATCTGGAGAGAAAGTCATCTTGTGAAACCCTCCAGGGCACTCAAGCTCTCCATTCTCTTGTTCTCAGGGAAGTCTGTGTAGTACTCAAGGAAATGAAAAGTCTGTAAGAACATGCTTGGGAATTTCATCATGGGGAAGTTTGCTAATAATTTCAAGAAACAGTTTCCATTAGAAATGAATGGAAAAGTGGTCATTTCCCAATTGTGTGTTTGACCCTCCAGGCCAACCCTTAATTAGGCTCCGTGCCTCAAAGCCTGGAAGCTTCCAAGGGCACATGTCTGAGTGTCTGCAGATATTCACAAGACCATGCACAGGCATGCATGCTGCCTTCACAGGGAGGACAGCACAGCACAGCTGCCCCAAGTTGGGTCAGGTTTGTCCCCAGGAGACCAGCTCCACACACCAACACGTCAGAACCTCCTGGCTACTTGATCCCTGATAACTTTAATATCTCAACAGTGATGATGACGCCAACACCACAGTACTGTTGTGAGGATCAAAGGTGGTAACATGTGATCCTAGTAATACTTCACAAAATGTTATGCCAATGTGTTATTTTTCATTCATTCAAGAAATATTTATCAAGAACCCATTCAGTTTCAGGTACTGGCATAAGCACCTGGGATATATCAGTGAACAAAACACTAAAAAATAATAATAATTGCCCTCATAGAGCTCCTGTTCTTGTGGAGAGGGTTGGACAGACGATTATAATAAACACAATAAATAAGTAAATGATATGGTAGGTTACAAGGTGGTAAGTGGTATGGGAAAACCCACAGTGGGTAAGAGGAACTGGGAGTGCCATGGGATGGGTTACGATGTGAAGTGGGGAGGTCAGGACAGGCCTCATCAAAAGAGGTGACATTTGAGCAAGGACATGAGAAAACTGCAGACACTAACCAGGTGGGCAGTTCAAGGAGGAGGGTTCCTGGCACAAGGAAGGGAGCCAGGCCAAGGGCCCACAGGGACATGTCTCACATGAGGGCCGCAAGGAGGGCAGCCAGGCTGGAGCAGAGTTAGGGGTTGGGGGCAGAGCCAGGAAAGCGCAGAGGTGACGAGGGGACAGGGCACAGATCCTGGGGGACCCTGTACCCCACAAAGACTTAGGCTCAGATTCTGAGTAAGATGGGCGGGCTTTTGCAGAGAGCACTGACGTGAGCTAACTTTTTATTTTATAATGACAATTTTGCTGTCTTGAGAAAAGATTATGAAGAAACAAAGCAGGGAGTGGAGAGACCAGTTTCCTAGCGGAGAGATGTCAGCGCTTGGACCAAAAGGCAGCAGTGCAGGTGGTGAAGCGTGGCTGGATCTCGGGTATGATTTTGAGGATGGGGTTCCGGAGTTTCCTGACGGGTCAGGGTGAGGGTGTGAGATAGAAAGGTGGAGATTTGGTGCCAATGTTTTCAACCTGAGCAACTGAAAGGATGAAGATGATGCCATCAACTGAGATTGGGAAGGCCGTGTGGACATTTGAGGGGAAAATCAGAAGTTCAACTCTGGACGGGTAAGTTTAAAATACACGATTAGCATCCAACCTGAGCTGTAGAGGAGGCGGTTTGAATGTAGGAGCCTGGAGACTCAGGAGAAAGGGCCGAGCCAGGCACGTAAAGCGACAGTCACAGCGCCCGAGGTGTGGAGGCCGCTAGTCTGCAGGAGCTCACAGATGGGAAGAAAAGGAAGGAGATTCAAGAACGGAGCTGCAGATGCTCCAGTGCTCAAAAGTCACAAAGAAGAACACAAACATTCCAAGGAGACTGAGGGGGAGTAGGCAACGAGTTTGGAGTGAAGCCAGGAGAGACAGATACAAAGGGAGAAGGAAGTGGTTCTAGTGTCACATAGTGCTGACAGGTCATGGGATTGAGCAGAATGGGCATCATTAGTGACATGGGCAGAAACAGGAACGGTGCGGCGGAGGGCAGAGGTCTGATTGGAGTGGACTTAAGAGCGCATGAGAAAGGAGGTGGAGGCAGCAAGGACATACAACTATTTCTAGGAGATTTTCTGCTGAGGATAGCAAAAAAAAACAGTATGCTGGTTGTGGGATGGGTGAAGTGGGGATCAAAAGAATTTTTTATTTATCTCTTATCTTTAAATAAGAAAAATAATAACATATTAATAAGCTGATGAGAATGACCCAGAAGAGAGAAAAATATGATACAGCAGCGAGGAAAACTTGCAGGGGAGGGAGAAGCGCAGAGAACCCCGCGGCAGTGCGGGGCAGGAAGGCAGAGCCACGTGCGGGTGGGGCCTGGGGGCGCTGCCGCCTGGGCCTTTGCCTGCCATGGCCCCAGCTAGCCCCTCCAATATTTACTTCTTTGAATTATAACCTTCAAGTTATCTATTGATAGAAAATCCTCTGTAGGATTTCTTTCCACTCCAGGCCTGTTTCAGTTAGGGAAGGAAGGCAAAGAGTTAGGGTAAGTACAAAGATCGTGGAGAGCTCTGGAAAGCCATCCTACAGCACAGCCGCCCTGGTTAGAGAAAGGCAGGTCTTCCAAAGGGAAAGGACGAGTGTAGAAGAGGGTGGGGAGGAACAACTTCAGTCAGTGCAATCATCCCAGGACCACACTGCAAACAACAGATTCCTGAACATCTGCAAGAAATAACTGCTCCTACTGGAGCCTCCATTTCCCCAAGCTATGTGTGGTTTTTTCTGTCTGTTTTCCTGACTGCAATTGCAGTAGAAGTGTTAACTAGATCCTTAGTTGTCTTAAGAAACCTCTGAATACATACTTGAATGCATAGTAAGACATGCTATTCCAGGTCAACAACCCTGTGTCCTGGGGTAAACTGGACCCCAAAGCCGTCAGTGAGACTAGCAAAAGAACACCACAAAAGTCTGTCTGAGTCCTCAGGGTGTCTGTGTGTGGAGAGGGGAGGGCGGTAGTACTCATAGCCAGGGGACAATCTCTAGGTGGTGGCAAAGTATGTGTTACATCCTAGGAATGGTGTGTGGGGAGTTTGCTGAGGGATTTATGCCCACCCTGGTGCCAAATGTCCTACCAGCAGGTCTGCACAGTAATATTAAGAACCAATCTAATTAAAAAAGAATGCACTGTGCTTGGAAACAACCACCAGCCATAATTCATCAGCTCTAAGAGCTGGAAGTAACCCAGCAACAACCCAAAGAAACGGGGAGAGAATTGAGAAGAGGGAAGCAAAGGGGGTAGCAAAGTTTGAAATTGCCCAGAGCTTGCTCTGCCTCCAGCCCCCTGAGCCCTTTAACTTGCCACAGCCTTAACTGTCAACCTCTTCCCACCACATCCTCTTTCCTGGTCCCGAGGAAGCCTCCATAACCGCCAGAACCTTGTTGCCCAAAAGGATCTCTGCCAGAAGCCTTCTCTTCTCCTTGGAAAAGAATTGGTGGCAATTTCTAGGCTGCTGTCAGCAGCTAACTCTGCAAGTGTGGGCCTCACACTACTTCTTCCCATGGGGGATCCAGGGTCCTTCACCCTCCTTAGTGCTCACAAGAGAGCAGTGCCTAATCTCTTCTTTCTGGAATGAATCACAGATCTCTGGCCAAACCAGATGAGCTCTGGGTACTAGCTCATCAACAGAGATGTCCCGTCCACCTGTTTGGGCTGGAAAACTTTCATTGATGACCCATTGTTGCAGATAGTCCTGATTATGAGACAAGGTCATCCACTGTGATCTAGGGTCGACCCCTAGCCACCCCCCAAGCTGACACTCTCCAGTCCCGTCCCTGCACACATGGTGCCATCTGTCTAGAACATCTCCCATCTTGTTGCTTCTGCTCATGTGTGCCTCCTAGGTGCCACTCAAGGCTACCCAGCGCCGTCTCCTCCTTTATTCACACAGACCCACCCTGCCCCTGCCCTGTGTCTAAGTTGGCTGATCTCTTTATGTTCTCAAAGCACCTTATGTCTTCCCCCATCTTAGCACTTGCCACGTTGCCTATGGGGAGCGCCATGAAAGGAGCGGCCAACTTCCTGGACTCAGGCCAGTTCTTTTTTTTTTCTTTCTTTCTTTTTTGAGACAGAGTCTTGCTTTGTTGCCCAGGCTAGAGTGAGTGCCGTGGTGTCAGCCTAGCTCACAGCAACCTCAAACTCCTGGGCTCAAGCAATCCTTCTGCCTCAGCCTCCCCAGTAGCTGGGACTACAGGCATGCGCCACCATGCCCAGCTAATTTTTTCTATATATATTAGTTGGCCAATTAATTTCTTTCTATTTATAGTAGAGATGGGGTCTCGCTCTTGCTCAGGCTGGTTTTGAACTCTTGACTTCGAGCAATCCACCCACCTTGGCCTCCCAGAGTGCTAGGATTATAGTCGTGAGCCACCGCGCCCAGCCTCAGGCCAGTTCTTGACACACTGTAGGTGCACAGTCATTGTTGGATGGATGGACTGAGAAAGACAGAATGTTTCCGGTTTACTGTAAAGTTTACTGTCAGTTAAATGTCATTCAACTGACAATGCCAAAATATACTTCTTTTCTGTTAGAGCTACTACTATAGTATCAAAAGGAAAGATAATATTCATACTACCACACAACCAAAGAGGTGTGGGCAGCTTACGGACAGAGACTATCTCGTTCTCTCTCTTCTTGACCAGGTACAAACCAACTTTTGACTTTCACTTAAGATCCACAATCCCTATGTATAATTCTGAAATGCAAATCCCTGAATACTGAAGGTTTTTTATAAATGATTTGGCCACAAAATCTGAGCTGATTTCAATTTATATGACAGCAAAACCTGATCTGAAAGGATGTGACACTACTTACAGTATTTATTCCACTTAGTAAAAGTATTCATGCATTTTACTTAAGAAATACATAGTGGATATTTTATAGTATAAGGTATATGAACTGTATTATCTTTTTAATGACTGCAAAAGTCCAAATGTACCTGGTCCCTGAGACTTTAGGGTTAGGGCTGTGGATATGACTTGAATACTACCCAGGAGCCCAAAGGTTCTTTGGATTCTCTAGTAATGGGACCAGTCAGACAACAGCACTTGTTAAGCAACTATGGCACACCAAAAATTAAAAATAAAAATAGGTTTTCACTTCACTGCCCTCTATATTTTTCTTCACTGGAGAGGTTTTGAGCCTGGTTTTTAAATTTATTGTTCAGCCCATGATTATTTTGCTGCTTACATCACACAAACTGTCCTACTGGGTACAGAGTTCTCTAGTCAACAGGAGAAATAGGACTGACTTCAATTTCCCAATTCAGGCCACATTTTTACCATTTCCTTGTGGTCTTAATATCTCTACTCACCCAAAGCAAAGTTTTTATAAAAGAAGGATTTACTGAACTATAAATGTGTTATTGCTCTCCCTATATTTTTGCTTTTGCCACAACCACTCACCCTCATTTCAACAAGGGGATACACCTTTTGGGCTTCCCTGACTCAGTGATTTTGGCAGAATTACAGCAGCAGAATGAAGAATAGAAGTGCCATGAAGGCCGAGGTCACTCCACGTGCCCAGAGGAGTTCCGGGATGGAAAGCCTTTTGAGTCCTAGAGCCATCCTGCCTGGCCTGGGAGGAAACAAGAGGTGTGCAGGGCCTGGGAGCAGTGTGGGCACTTGCACACCCCAGAGTATGGCTGAGGAAGTGCCACGGCCTCCCAGGGCAGGCTCAGCAGCACTTCCAGGGAAGGGACCCCTGGATCTGGGGGATCCCAGAAATCCTTGAGCCCCACACCCAGCATGGAAGCACAGAGCAAACCAATAAAAGGACACACAGTAGTTTGACCGAAAGAAAGTCAATATGAACATGTGAGCCTGGAAATGAAAGGCCTTTTACCCACATTCTTGACCTCACATGGCCCCCCAGATTCTGGTGGCTCCCTGAGAAAAGGAAGGGTCTAATGAGTGACTAAGCTTTAATTGTTATCAATCAGATAAATTGGTAGCCTTGATGTGAAGAAATAAAAAAGGGAATATACTTGTCCATATGAGCTGGTAAACTGAGACTTGTACCCATTATATGTAATTCAACAGAAGAGCTTTATTCTATATACTTACTTCCTCAGGTTGCCTTATTCTGCCTCTGTTACATTTCCTAAGGAAAGAATTCTAAGTAGATCCCTGCTGCCTAGCTCTTGGTGAGATCCCTGGAAATGCCCCCAAATGAAATGATTTAAGTACCAACAGAGCATAAAACATGCAAGTACAATATAACCTGTGAGTGAGAAGTAGAATTTACACTTAAACAATGTATATTTATGATGTTCCTCTCCTTCCCCCATTGCAGAACAGGACTACTTCTGTATACTTAATCAGAACACATTTTAAATCACACCATGCAATGGGCCTTGTGGCACTCTATGGTGGCCAAAGTATATAAAATATGATGAAGTTAAGAAGTTGCAGCTGAACCAACAATATATCCTCCTGGAAGGGAGACATTAAATAAATCTTCACTGTTTTTGATAGCCTATTAAAGTTCCTTAAGAGCTCCAGCACATTTGACTACATATTTTTAGCCATAATGCTTTAAACAACATTTTGTAATCATAAATATAACATTATAAAAAAGGAAAGACAAAAAATTAGCAATTAAATCTGTCTCTTGTTGGGACTATTCAATGAAAAGAGCCTTCCTCCAAAGGGAAGTAAAGGATTACATAAAAAGCCAACCTATATGGGAATCATTTTTTTAAGATTTCTTGATGCATTTGTGGGGATTGAGGCCTCATTTTTATTCTTGCTTGGGGGTGGGAGGACAATACCAGATAAAAACAGGACCATTTTTCTTCACCAGATAATGTCTCCAGCAGAATAATTGAAGGAGAAATTTCATCTCACCCTGAAGATAAATTTAGTTTCATTAGTTAAGCAAATGGTTTGATCAAGATAATTCATAGTCTCATTTATATAATAGCTTTTTTACCCTAACCTTATTAAAACTTGGCATTGAGGAAAGGTAGAATCTCTGTAACTACTAAGAATGAAAAGGCCAACAAAACAAGTACAAATGAATAGCAACTCATTCAATATATATTTTCTCTTATGCAATGGTCATAAAAATACTTCATAAGCTAAGTAAATAACCAAAGTAAAATGAAATCACTAAAATATACTGTCCAGTTACAGGTGTTTAGTGTCTCAGTCAGCACTTTATAATATTTTTAATTATGTAGATAGACTTTGGGTAAAATAAGTCATCCATAGCTTCTCTTTGGCATTAACAAAGTTTTTATCACCAACTTTTCTTTTCTCTCTCTTTTTAATGGTCACAGACGGGTATTTATTATGGATGGATGTCACATATGTTAATAACACATTGCAGCATCCAGAAGAGTTCAGGATTCCAAAACAGATCCTAGTGGAATTGGAGTGGAAGATAGTGGCAAGATAAGAAGAGGCCCCTACGTGTGACAAGTTCAAAATCTGCTTAGAAAAATAGAGCTCAGAGTAAGCACCCATATATTTGACCCAGAAGCACAAACAAATGATATAATGGTGAGTTCAGATTCATATAGCTTGACCTACAGAGTTAAGTGGAAAGACAGGACATGAAGGAGGAGTCACAAGAGGTTTGTGCTTATCATAAAGGAGTAGCAGGAACTGAGGTCAAAGCCTCTTCCAGGACCAGTTCAGGGGAGGGAGTGGAGGTGTTGTCTAGAACTGGCTGAAATGCTCAACTGTTTTTAGGTGTTGGAAGAAAAAGATCCAACTAGGACACAAGGACACAAGGAACTAAGAAAGCCAACTCATACAATTCCAGAAGGATCTAAATGGTGTGGAAACCATAAAATGTTACCAGTAGGCCTAAACCATAGAGGGGGAGAAAGGAACTAAAAACGAAAAATGAACACCATGCCATGGTGGAACGAACAGTAGTGAGGCTGCCTGGAGAAGGGGTTCTGGTCCCAGCGGCGAGCAGCTGTCTCAAACCCTTCCACAGGTCCCTGAGCCCTTCCTAGTGTGAGTTTCCTGGGCTGTATCACAGAAGCCTGGGGCCGTCACACTCCTTTCCAACACAGACCTCATGAAACACTAGACCCACAGAGAATACTTCAAAAAACCTCTTTATAAACATTATGTGGCCAAAAATATTTGGAAAATCTGCCATGTTCTAAAACAGTCTTAAAGATGCACACTGCACATTAGCACATAAAGTCTTTAAGAAGTCTCGCCCTAAAGAAATTGAGGCAATACAGTTTTACTCAAAGTTTCCCAAACCTACTAGACTCCAGAGCTCTTTTTTTCATGAAATATCTATGGACATAAGTTGCAACCCTTGCAAAACACACAGGACTAGATGATAGTTCCAAATTTAAGTTTCTGTGAGTCTCCAAATGGAGAAACATAAAAAAGCCATGAAGCACAAACTTGCACTTCCTGTATTAACCCCAGAACTGTAAAGCCAGTATAGAGTGATCTTAATCTAGAACTTCCATGAGGAAATACAGCACAAGCAGCTGCTCTGTGGCAATGCCTACATAATGATTACGGAGACAGAATATGAACCAATTCAGCTTTTGTAGGCCTATCAAGTTCCGGTGGGTCACGCCGCATGTGTTAAGAAATGTCTGTAGTATATCCACACTGTACTGAGTCCTGACGTGTGAGATGTAATTATTTCTTATACCAAATAAAGATACAATTTATCATCTCGAAATTGTAAGTGTTAGCACCTGACAGAGAAGGGAACCCTGCTGGTCTCCTGGGCCCCTCACCAGTTCCCGGCATAGAGCAGATTAATTCAGTTATGAATGAATGTTCTGACAGATAAATATTTATTGAGATGCCCTAGCTATTATACCATTCCCCCAAGGAATGTCAGGCCTATTTAACCACTTCGGTACCAGCATCACTATAGTGGACAGCCACAGATGAACACGCACGGCCCGGCGTCGACTATAGTGGACAGCCACAGATGAACACGCACGGCCCGGCGTCGACTATAGTGGACAGCCACAGATGAACACGCACGGCCCGGCGTCGACTGTAGTGGACAGCCACAGAGGAACACGCACAGCCGGGCGTCGACTATAGTGGACAGCCACAGATGAACACGCGCGGCCCGGCATCGACTGTAGTGGACAGCCACAGATGAACACGCACGGCCCAGCGTCGACTATAGTGGACAGCCACAGAGGAACACGCACAGCCGG